>PVJI01006080.1:47691-89538 GCA_004026765.1 Micronycteris hirsuta | reverse complement strand
GAGAGGGAGAGGGGAGAGTGAAAGGGAGCGAGAAGAAAAAGAAGAACAAAGAAACTGAAGAGGTCTGAAGAGGAAGAGCTGGCTGTGGGAGTGAGTAGGTGTCCAGAGAATCGTGTCCCTTCTGGTTCCTGGCTAAGCTAATGATGGCACCCAGGGGAAAATTCGACTCACCCTGTAATGGTCCCATAACTCAGATGGACAAAGCTCACTAATCTGGTAGCCGTCCCTTTACTTACATTAACATCAGGAACATGATCGATTCTATCGCTAGCAGCCTGGACTCTGGGAGCCACACCAGGTGTTACTGACAAACGTAGATAGCACTTCTCCCGTCCGCCCCCTGGCGGCTGCAAAGCAAGAGTTTTTAAGGCCTTTCACTCCAGGTATGCAGGGATTTGTGTTCGCCACTGTTTGTTTTTGTGTGGTTGTGTTTGGAGGAAGCTTCACTTGTGCAAAGCGACATTCTGATAAATAGTAGAATATGGAACTGCATCAAGTCCCAGAGCTGAAGGTCACAATGAAGTGACCAAAACCAGTAAACTCAGGGATGTTTGGTCCTGAACTTGTAAATTCAAACAATCTCACAGTTATGAAATGGAAAGTTTGTGGGGGAAAACAAATGCTTTGGTTATTACTGTGTTACTACATTCATAAAATATATTTCACTGGGGGGGAGTTTACACAGGGGGTAATGAGATTTTTGCTTTATACATTATTTATAACTGCTTAATCCAGGTACTGTGGGTTATTTTTTTATTCCTTCGTTTTCACAGCTACAAAACACTTCAGTATTTCTAATTTATTTCTGCTTACAATACAGATGTTCTCAATTGTGTTTCTAACTACATTTCAACCGTTATGATCGTGTTTATTTGTTTGCGTCAGCACACGAGCAGGGGTTGAATGTGCAGTACACACTAGTGAGGCTTCAGGAAGCCTCTACAAAGGCCTTTTGTGCTTTCGTTATCAACAAATTAAAATCCGCTCCCTGGCACTATCTTTATCATCGGTGGTTTTAATCTTCGGGTAATTCCCTTGTAGTTGGGTGAGCAGAGCGACAGCCCTCTCTCGGCGCAGCAAGTTTGCATGCCTTAAATCAGCACTTTTCAAGATGCCCATTTGGAAGCAACATTTGGAGAACATTTGGGTTATGTCCTCTAACTGAATTTCCAAGCTGTTGGTAACGGACTAAAGAAATTGCAGTCTGTACTGAATCCTAAGGAAGTAAGAGTGTCAGAGCCTTGAAGGTCATTTGTAAATATTGACATTTTAATTTTATTAGCATACCAAAGCGGAGCCCTCACCCATTTGCACTGCCCCACAGTCTGTGGGGGAAGGATCTCTTCTGAGCCCCATGGTGGCTCTTCCCTGCCTTTGCTAACCAGGCTGAGTTTGTTTGTACAGAATCTGAGTCAGAGGGGCGTTGCTCCCCTCTCATCTCCACCACGGACTGATGCGCCTGATTAGATAACAGAAATCTCTGGGCTGGATGTTCATGTAGTGACAGGAAAGCTACGGTGCAAAAACACTCAGGGAAAACAGCCTCCCACTCACAGAGTCAAGTCAGGTGTCTAAAACCAAAGTTATTTGGGGAACCAATAACCGGCTCATGTAGCCAGAACACTCTTCTGCACGTCCTCAGAAGCAGCAGGAAGAAGAAATGCCAGCACGCCCTCAGGCTCTGTATCCTGTTCACAAACCAGGACTCCACCTTCATAGCTCGATTTTATCAGGGCCAAATTCTAAAGGCGAGTTGCCAGTGACAGCCCAATCTCCCGCCAACGGCAGTGGTTAGGGTGCCCCACGCACTTCACTTGTTCGCCAAAATACTTGAGTGTTGACCTACAAATGGCATTTCTTTCTTGTACCAAAGCAAGGAGCCCTGCTCATGTAGAACAGCCTGGCAGGTTGATAATATGCTAGAATCATTTTTCTCCTGAGGCTCAGCGCATTGAAATGCAGGTCCAGAAAAAAAAGCAAGAGGCCAGTGAGTGAAACGTGGAGGAACCAGGGCCACTTCAAATGGTCTCTGGCCTGAAAGGTTTTTTCTAAGTGAAAAGAAGAAAATTGAATGTGTGAACAAAATGATCTTTTAATGCCCCATAACTCAAGCTTTCTGACTTACATCAAAAAGGAAGAAATGGTGTAAGAGACAGACACCATTTTCTGCCCTCTGCTTTTGAGTTTTGAAAAGTGCTCCTCAAACATAAATGATCTATCTAGCCTCTGCACCCAAATAAATGTCGTGATTTACAACTCACACTGTGGTTGCAAATCTCATCACCCCTCTCTACTCTAGCTTTAAAAATCTTGACTAGTTCAACTATTGAAACAGTGCGATAGATTAGCACAAAGCTCAAAGGTGCACAGTTTTTGTTTTTTTGTTTTGAAGCGATACTGAGCGGGCAGTCAGGCCCACTCAAAATTCCCACGTGGGCAAAATGTGTGTCTAGTGGCCCTCCCCTCGCTCTGTGCTTTCCTCTTGCTCCTTAGCAACTTCCCCTTCATTTCACTGAACAACTTCAAGATTCCTCCAGCTCTGCTAGTCCCTTTTAGTCCTTGGAAAACAAAGCCAATTACTACCTCAGTATATTTGCCTATATGATTTAGTTTTGTGCATTGCACAAACCAAGAGAATTTCCATTTTAAAGAAAACCAAAGGAATGAATTTTTCGGGGTGGAATGTCAGACACCGTGACACCGGAATAAAATATAATTTGGGCAGCGGGGGTGTATTCTCAGGATCTTTGAAGTAGGTGAGCCTGTCGACTCAGCACCCACCAGGCTGACCTGGTATATTTCAGGACAGGGCGCTCCCCCAGCTCCCTCACACACACCTTCGGACCACGAATTTGTAGGCGTAGTGTATACTATCTCTACCTGTCTACACAGACTCTAATACTAATTGATTCTATTTAACCTAATACCTGATACTTGAATACCTGAACTAAATTAACAGGCTCTGGCACTTCTGGTTATTCTCAAGACCCTATTGCCTTCCACCTCCCCAAAACAGAAGAATAGAGCAGTGCTTAAGATATTTCCAGAATGATGCCTTGCCCTGGCTCAGTGGAATGAGTGCCAGCCTGTGAACCAAAGGGTCATTGGTTTGGTTCCCAGTCAGGGCACAGGCCTGGGCTGCAGGCCTGGTCTCCAGATGGGGGCGCATGAGAGGCAACCACACACCGATGTTTCTCTCCCTCTCTTTTCCCTCCCTTCCCCTCGCTCTAGAAATAAATAAATAAAATATTTAAATTTTTTTTTTAAATTTCCAGAATGAATAAAAGACACGATAAAGTCACTATCTTTATAAAGAATTTGTTCCCTCTGGTTAGCCCTGATTTGTTTCAACGTAAAGTCTATGATGCCTTCTTTCCAGTTTGGTCTCCTCCACACACTTGAACCTATAGAAGTGGGAGGGGGAACAGAGATGACTTGTTTTATTTGAGCTTGTGAAAATGATGGCTTTTATCAAGTTCAATGTCGTAAGTTTTCTTCCACAAGAAGGAAAAGTATACTTCCCAGTGAGCGATAGTTCTTTATTACATAGAAATGGGTCCTAATTCTCAGCAGATAGAGCATTTGAGCAAACAGGGATATTCTCCCAAGTCACAAAGAATGATGGGATGGTCAATATGATTGATTGTGGTGAGCTTTCATAGCTCGTTTTAGACTGAGCTCCTGAAATATGGGGAAGAACAGTGCCTGCTGGCCAAGGGAAGCCATTGCTGGGAGAGTCATGCAGACGTCCAAAAGGCTACCAGGACAGCCATCGTTTCTAACATTATTATTAAAAATAATAAGGTAACAAGATAGGAAATTTAGGCAGTGTTTACTAGATTCAGAAAACATTCCCCCCACAAAAAAGGGAAATTTTCAATTTTCCAGGAAGTTTGAAATCTATAATTGTCCAGCATCATTTCTGGACATGTAGGAAAAAAACCTTATTTTTCTTATTTTCATCTGGATTAGTGTATGTCAATCAGTATACACATCAGCAGCACCTGGGGAGTTACATGAGGTTTTGTCTTTTGGTTTATTTTCTTGCTTACTTGCTTGTTTTCAAAATATATTTTAGTACCCCACCACAAATCTATACTGAAATTGAATTTTATAGTCCATGTCAAAGAAATGTCCATCTTGAAAAATTCCCCAAGTAAATTCTGAGATTGACCCCTAATTCAATGGCACCCACACAAACCGTTTCATTTTACCTTTGAATGTTGGGATGACCAATTTTCAGAATTAAAACCCACACCTTCTTTATTTGGTGCAAGAGGCCATGGAAAGAAGAGAGAATTTAAATGCGGAAAACGACGGTGACAAAAGTGAACTCAAGATTAAAGAATGTAGAGCCCAAAATAAAAAGAGCTCAGAACTCTCTCTGCCCTTGTCGTCCTTCCTCTGCTCTCTCATGTCTTCTCTCAGTGTGGTTCCCAGGCCCCTCTCTCCGTGCCTGCTCTCTAAAGCTTTCCATCCCATGGTTCCCGGACCCTCTCCCCATGCATATTTGCCTAAGTGATCTCACATATCTCCCTGGTTCCAACCCCACATACGTTTGATTCCCAAATTAGTCTACTCAGGCTATTACAACAAAGTACCGCAGACTGGGTGGCTTAAACAGCAGACATTTATTTTCTCACTGTTCTGGAGACTAGAAATCTGAGAGAAGATGCTGGCAGGCCTCTTTCCTTGGCTTCTAGATGGCCATCTTCTCCCCACGTCTTCACATGGTCTTCCCTCTTGGTGTCCTAATTTCCTCTTCTTGTAAGGACAGCAGCTGTATTGGAATAGGGCCTAACTTAATAATTTCATCATAATTTATTTCCTCATTAAAGATTCTATCTCCAAATGCAGTCACATTCTAAAGTATTGAGGGATGAGGACTTAAATATATGAATCCCGGGGAAATACAATTCAGCCCATAACAACTCCAAATTCCATAGCCCTAGACCTACACGATGGAAGGATGGCTTATGTCTTTGAAGAACTCTTACATGAAAACAAGGGACAAGATATCTGTGTTGCTTAAGAGATCAAAGAAAAGACCAAAGATTTCAGCCCAATGTAAAGGCCAAATTACGGGACAATTCTAGTTATTGTGAGCTGTATCCCCTGACAGTCGGTCCTTGCTTCACAAAAAGGGCACAGCAGAGGCTGGCTGGGTGCCCGAAGGGCCTGCCTTCAGGGAAGTCTGACATGGGCCTCCCAGATCCCTCTTCAGTCTTTAATTTGATTACTTTAATGAAGAAATATGAGCTCACAGGGATTAAATTAGTGACCAAAACAAAGCAGTAGACAATCTAAAATGCATATACATACATGTGTCTATAAATGTAGCACAGCTGGACATGAGAAAAACGACTTTTTGGAAGTCATGGCCTCCTTGGAGTAATGCAATGGCAAACAAAAAAGAGGTGTGAGCCATTTAAAAAATGTTGAGGCCTAGGGTAAAGCTGGCAGATAAGAGTAGGAGCGAAACTAACTCAGAAATATCTTTCCCAAGAGAAAATGATCATTCAACAAGGGGATGTCCATGGGAACTTAAATGAAAGTTTTTCCAGAAGAATGACAAAGGTCAGAATCCAGGTGATTTGACATCAACAAACCTGCTTTAAGCATCAGCTTACAAGGTATGTGCACAAAAGCCACTCCAGAGGCCATCTGGTGACATGTGTCAGCATCAATGGCCCAGCTGTCGGTAGACCCTGACTCCAAGTCTAATTCTTCCGTATACTAGACAAGTGGCCTGAGGTATGTCCTTGTCTTCTGTGAGCCTCAATTTTCTCATCTGCAAAATAGGAATAATATTACCTATCCTAACAGCAAGTTGTAAAATTTGGAAAGTTCATGTAATTTAACTATGAATTTAACCATAAATTTAATTCCACTGTGACTTGTAGCACATTATTTAAACATATTAGCACGTTTTCCTCCTTGCCAAAGCCCACTGTGTATATAAAGCAAGTCATCTCCCCAGTAGATGGAACATGAAAGGTTGTGAGGGGCTCTCGCTGACAACACACCTCACTTAGAAAGATGCAGACCTCCTCATCACAATAAGCGAAAAAATAGGAAAGACATTCATATTCCAAAAGACTGCAAAGAGATAAAAATGAAAGCCAGAAGCTGAAGAATAAGAGAAAGTGAAGAAATTCCACACATCAGAAGGGTAAGCAATCTTGAGCTTCCTTTCATAAATACTAGTTCCAAACCTTGCTATGCATTAAAATCTATGCACGGTGCTTATAAAAATACACTCTCCCTTGCTGGCAGCCCTCCATGCCACCATCAGCACCGCTACCACCCTCCACCCCCAGATATTCTGGATCAGTAGACAACCCTTTGGAAAGTACTTTCCTGGAAAGTGAATTCAGACCCTCAGAAGAAGCATCTCATGCATTATACAATGCTATGGAGGTTTTTCAGTGTTTACCTAGCCAGGGTACCATGGGCAGTGTCCAGGGGTGACTTGGGGTTTCCTTAGCATCCCTAGTTGTCATCTCCAAGTTATGCCAAAATAAGTGTTCAAGCTAAGTGAAAAAGTGCTTTCTAAGCAAACCAGTTTTAAGACAAGGCCCCTGATCCTCCCCCATTTCCAGATTGCCACTGTAAACCCCTCTATCTACAAATTTGGGGTTTACCAACTGCCCAGAACAATGAGAGGTACATCATGTAATAGTGTTAAGTCCCTGCTGAGCTGTGTGAAGCTGGCATATGTGGAATTGTCTTGGTTTATCAGTGGTCTTCTTCTGGCACATTTAGCTCAGATGGAATAGAGAGCCCATGAGGCCTCCCTCCCACCTCATTCAACCCACCATCACTTCTTGAGATGCTTCTTGAGTTTACATGAGAACAAGTGAAATTGCCAAAACAAATTCTGGAATATATCTCTAAAGACATCCTGACTTCTGGTCATGATGACAGCATAGGTAAACACAGCTCACCTCCTTGCACAACCACACCAAAAGTACAGCTAAACTATGGAACAACCAGCATGCAGAACCATCAGAACTTGAGCTGAATGGAAGTCCTACGACTACAGAATTAAAGAACTATGTCATGACTGGTAGGAGGGGCAGACACACAGAACTGGCTGGTCCCACACCCACGTGTGGAGGATAAAAATCAGCAGGAATATCTCAGGAGTGAGGGGTCTCAACCCCACACCAGGACCCCAGTATGGGGTTCCTGTGCCAGGAAGATAATTCTCCATAACTTCTGGCTATAAAAACCAGCATGGATTGAGGCTTTGGAAAGACAGAAACTGCTGGAATTCCTGGAAGTTCCTCTTAAAGGGCTCACACACCAACTTACTCAGATTCACTTACTATGAGCTCCAATGCTGGGCCAGTGATTGAAATGAACTAGAGACATATGGGAAGGAACTGAATTGCCCACCATCAGGGCAAGAGCTAGGAAGCAGCATTCTCCCAGACAGAAGTGCTGGCAGAGGCCACTGTTCCTTTTCTGATCCCTTCCCCCAGAGAGCCAAAGAGCCAGCAGATGAGCTCCATATCAGAGACCACACCAACCTGGCTTACACTATTTGCCTCACCCTGGTGATTCCCTGAGGCCCTGTCCCACCCACTTGCAGGCCAATCCAAACTGTTTCCAGTGGCTTTTTCATACAAATGGCTTGTCTTGGCCTATGCTTCAGATTTTCCTAAATTCTCTCAAACAAGCAGCACCTGGCTTCAGCAAGCCCCATACATCTCACTAAGTTACCCCAGGCCTAGCATTAGCAGCAGCTGGCCTTGGTTCACAGCTTGGCCTCACCTGGGCACCTCCAAGCCCAGCACAAGTAGCAACCATCTGTAGATCACTTTGTAACTTATGCTGTGTGACCTATGACAGAACCCAGGAGGTAGATGATCTTGAACATGCCAAGAGCAATCAAGACTCAGTTATATTAGGAAGGTGTATGCAGCCCACACAGTGGATGTACCTTGAGTACCCAGCTTGGGTAATAGGTGAGGCTGTGTCACTGAGCTCTACAGGACACTTTTCTACAAGCTCGGGAGATGTGGCAGCTCTACCTAATACATAGAAACACACACAGGGAGGCCGCCAAAATGAGTGGACAGAGAAACATAGCCCAAATGAAAGAACAGATCAAAACTCCAGAAAAAGTACTAAACAAAACTCAGAGAAGCAAGCTACTTGATGTAGAGCTCAAAACACTGGTTGTAAGGATGCTCAGTGAACTCAGAGGAAGAGTAAATGAACTCAGAGAGAACTTCAACAGCATAAAAAGGACACAGAAACCATGAGGAAAAAAACAGTTGGAAAGGAAGGATATACTAACTGAAATGAAGAACAATTTACAGGCAATCAATAGTAGAGTGGATGAAGCCCAAAATCAAATCAGCTATTTGGAATATAAGAAACCAAAAAACAACCAATCAAAACAGCAAGAAGAAAAAAGAATCCAAAAAAAATGAAGACAGTGTAAGGAGTCTCTGGATTTCAAGCGTACCATCATAGAGGCACCAGAAGGAGAAGAAAGCAAGAAAATGGAAACCTAGCTGAAAAAATAATGGCAGAAAACTTCCCTAACTTGGTGAAGGAAATACACATACAAGGCCCACCCCCAAGACACATCATAATTAAAATGTCGAAGGTTAAAGATAAAGAGAGAATCTTCAAAGCAGCAATAGAAAAGCAGTTAGTTACCCACAAAGGAGGCCCCACAAGACTATCAGCTGATTTCTACAAAGGAACTTTTCAGGCTAGAAGGGAGTGGCAAGAAATATTCAAAGTGATGAAAAGCAAGGATCTACAACCAAGATTACCCGGGAAAGTTGTCATTTAAAATCAAAGGACAGATAAAGAGCTTCCCAGACAAAAAAACAACTAAAGGAGTACATCACCACCAAACCAGCATTATATGAAACATTTAAGTTTCTCCTTTCAGAAGAAGAAAATCAAAAACAGGAAATAGAATAGCCAAAGAACATCTACGCATGACTCATGGACATGGGCAGCAGAGTGGAGATGCCTAAGGTAACAGGGCAAAGGCTGGGAGGAATAGGGCAAAGGGGGGAACATTGGAACAACTGTAATACCATGATCAAAAATATATAATTTAAAAAAAAAGAAAGAGCCTGAATTCCTAAGTAAGAAACTGAGGCATCTGTGGGAATTTTGAAAATCTGATCTCTTTTTATATCCTGCTAATTATTATCACTGGGTAAGGAGCAGGACCAGATTTTTAGGTTATTATCACCTGCCCTTGATATACTGGATTCACCTGCTGCATCTCAAATCATGCCCAATCAATTGTGTATCCATGGCCACAGGCAATCTGTTGGTTCTCCACTCATTGCCTGACTCAGCTGAATCCAGGAAAATACTTGAATCAGTGAGGGATAACTAATATCAGTGAGGGACACTTTAAGTCAGTCTCTTACATAGTACACTATTTCTCTCTTTACTAAGAAGTGTACTTGTAACCTGATCAGTAGAGGGTATGGAGCACTCTCTTTTATAATAGTTTTGTGGGAATCAATACAGTATAACCAAACTGGTGTCAATAGGTTAGATTTCTTATTTGTCATTATTGAGACTTCTCATTTCTTCATTGGAAAACTATTGGTTTACATCAGGCCATTTGACTTTTGGTTCAAGAGCTTTCAAAGAAACTGATTTTTAAAAATGCATCCTTGAAAGCCTGACAGTCTAACACTAGGAAAATCTAAGTCAAGACTGTATGACGGACTAAAGATGGGTAATACGGAAATGTATCAGGGTAACTAAGGACAATAGTATTAAGTATACAAATATATAGTTGTCAAAAGCCAGAAGACCAAATGGTGCAAGCAGTAATAAAAAGTGGGCAAATACATTTTGACTTAAATTTCAAAAAGTACCCAGTGTCCCAATATTTTTCCCATTAAAAATAATATGTAGCCAGTATTTAAAGGGAAAAATGTGTGTGTGCACAGTACATTAACACAAGTGTTCAGCTTCAGTCTCTGAGCCTCATAAGCAATCATCCTCATCATCTTTTCATTTGTGCAAGGTTTCACAGTCTACAAAGCACTTCCTCAAATATTATTTGTTCATCCAACATTTATTTAGTTTTTCCTCTCTGCTAAGCATTGCTCTAGACGCTACAGTTACAGATATGAAGAAGTAATACTTACCTTCAAAAAGGCCAAAGAAGCAATATTTAAGGCAGAACAAATGTAAGGAAGGAAAAGTCTTTAGAGGATCAGAATTAGACAATGACTTTTTACCATGCAATTTTTCCCCTGCAGTTTCAAAATCCTGGTAATGAGAAAGAAGAAAGAAAAATCACCAATTTCACAATATTTTGAGAAAGCTAGTTCACTGTTTCTCATTCATTACACCGTTGCTATTCATTTGAGAGCTTCATGCAGTTCAAGAGGGTACTCTCCTAACTCTCTCTGTGAGTTTCTAGGGACACCCTGAGAACTAAGGGCACCTCTATTTGCCGTATCCTGGACTGAAAGGAGGTAGTGTTCTTTCTCTCTAATCTTAATAGGTTAAGCATTAAGATTACAAGTAAACATTGAGTGTATCAATTTAAAAACCAATTAAAAATACCAATGATTTGTCATGCACTGTGATAGAAATTACAAGAGATAAGTAAAAGCACACCCCCGGCCACAGAAGCCCAGAATGGGAGACGTACATACAAAAAAATCTAAGTAAAATCCACAATAAAGGTGAGGGCAGTGCCCCAGGGCAGACTTTTTCCCCTAGCTAAACCCCCCAGTCTTCTCACTAACACCCTCGCCACGCTACCAGTGGTGAGCACCATGTCCTGTTTTTATTTGAACTCTTCACTGAAGAGTCTAGAATGGGGTATGAAAATATGTCCTCTGAGCCCTTTAGAAAACAAGCCAGCCTAATTTCACTGAAAAGAAAAATCACATCAGGTTAATCTTATTTTGGTGGGAATATTAAATTAGGTGACTAGACAGATCTAGTGAATCTCGACTTGAACAACAGTCCTGGGAAGGCCTCAAGATTTCCTCATGGTCAGGTTAAAAAATAATTTGTACCAAATGATACTATAACAAGATGAATTCAAAATGATTACACTGCGGTGCCCTAAGAGTGCTAGTCAGCCCTGAGGAAATTCTCTAAGACATTCTTCAGGCCTATGCCTTATCCCCATGTTATCTGACATGTTACACAACTTGGATGAAGACACAGCTCTACCGAAACTTGGCTGGATTAAGATATCTCAGAACAGAACAAATAACTGGCACGGCGCCTGGCCCATGATAAATACATTTTTGAAAGTTTCTTGAATGAATGAATGAATTGCATAGAGTCGAAAGAAGCACTAACACTTACATATAGGTAACGTTCTGCACCGTAGCTGAATCTAAACACTAAAATGCAACAGAAGCAATTACTGAGCAGTGTGATCAGGTAGCCATTTCTGCCCCTCAAAAAAAGGTAAAACAGAAACAGAAAAATGAAATACTCTAATTGGTTGCATCAATAAATGTATAGAACCTAGAATGAAGGAGATGATAGTTTACTTTGTACTATCAGGCCATATCTGGAGAATTTTGTTCAGTTCTGGATGCTACACACTGAACTGACTTGAAGAAAAATAGCATGGTGAGTAGGCTAACCATTGTGTCATGTGAGAAATAATTTATTATGTGTGATTATCATCATAATCATAAAAAGAAAGTGCCAAGTGCTTTGCATGCATTTTCTCATTTAGTTCTCGCAACATTTTGCCTGTGAGGCAAGTACTATTATTATCTCCATTTCACAAACAAGAAAATAAATGCTGGGAGAGGCCAGGCAATGTGCCCGAAGTCGGAGAGGTGATAGGTGGGGACAGCCGTGAGTCTCAGCACGGCCTCTCTGGTTCCAGAGCCTTCAGACTTCAGAAGAGGAAGCAAATAATAGGAAGTAAGGACTGGAGCATAATCATACTGACTTCGAGAGAGAACTAGAACCAAAGAATGGAAGTCCCTGGGAAAACTGGCTCTTTATATTTAAAAAAAAATGTATAATAATTCTTTTTGGTGTCTCACACAAATTCTCTCCCATGCTTTTCCATGCCATTTCAAATCAAATTGACCATTTCCTTGCACGAGAGCGATTATCGTAATTGCCAAGAGTTTTCTGTTGTCTGTCTACAAGGGCTCACAATTCAAATTTTTAAGGTGGTGCGTTTCTGTTGACCAATTTCTACATCCTATTACTGCTATTCCTATTAACTACTGCACAGATCTGGGTAATGCAAGTATCAAAAGATGTTTAGCTTGAACTTTACAAAATAGACTAGCTATAGCTGCCCTTGAAAGCCAGAAATTGCTCCTTCCCTCAGCACCACCTTGAAGCCAGGAGGGGAGATATAAAAGTCACCCTAGGTTTTAAAAAGAAGCAATCCATTTCCAAATTGCAATCTACTTGAAATAATCTCCCCAATTACATGGAAGTAATTTACTCTTTCTCTTTGGACTATCAAATATCTCTTGCTCTCATCCCCAGGGGCAGCAGCTGGGATTAAAACTTCCACTACCTGCCTGACTGGGGTTTTATTATTTAACCCTTTCAAGCCCACCTAGGAGCAGACAAGTTTTGTACCAAGTGATGACTGAAGTCCCTGCTAGCCCTAAAATTGATTACTGCTATATCAACTTTATTTACCTTAGATCCAACTTATTTCTAAAACTCTTTATGAGTTTCCATACCAATTCTTTCTCCAGCATGGAGGTCTATATAAAGCTAAGCAGTTGAAAAGTAAAATACCCAATCAAGTAACAATTCTACCTATGCAATGCAAAACAGACAAGTGTCTGCGTTGTGTGCTACAGGGTCAGGTGAACCTCAAGTGGCACTAAACCTAGAGACCCCTCCCAGCTGGTTAAAGTCTCACTTTCTGCTTTAAGAGTAGAGGCCTCCTAAACTCAGAGGAGGAAACATTTCTATTTCTAATTCCCTGTCCTGGGTGTATCCCTCCAAATCCCTGGCCTTCCTCCTATTCTGCCTCTTATGGAAAGGAAGAAAAGGCCTTTTCAAATAAACCTTGGTCCATCACACCCTAGAACCACGGGTAAGTGTGACTTTTCCTTTGCTTAATAGTAGGCTTTAATCTTTAGAGCTGTTTCAGGTTGACAGGAAAAGGGAGCAGAGCGTACAGAGTTCCCGTTTCCCACCCAGCACCTCTCCCACAGTTTCCCCCACTACTAACACCTGACATTGAGCTTGACTTTTTGGTAGAGCAGCCCAGGGTTACAGTTCTTAAGTTCCCTGACTTCCCGATGACAAGGAACATGGTCGGGCCCATCCCTGTTCCAAAGAGAACTCGCTCATTCCAGAGGCCTTGGCAGCCCCTCGGCACAGCCCCTCCCCCGCCTGAGCTGAGTCTCTGGCCCAGAAGCAGCCTCCCCTAAAAGCAAACCAGGCAGGGAGCAGGAGGCAGGCATGGGCTTGGGCAAGAGCCCGAGGACAGCAAGTTTCAACAGAGTATTTTGAAGAGATTGTCGGCGACATTATTTTATTTAATTACAGTGGGATCACCCTTACATGGGTAAACTATTTATTAAAAACAATTCAGCAGACGTGGTGCTGTTACGGGGGAGGTCTACCCTCACAAACCTCTCCGTGCGAATTTGCTGTGGAAGAATTCGCCTCTCTAGTGCCTGGTTCTTTTCCTGCACTCTTTTAATTGCTCATGAATTAAACTTTCCAAGGAGATAAGAATAATGTTGTTGTGTTTGCACACAGACTGCATGACTAACAAGGATGATATAAATAAAACCACTCCAAGCTTTATCGGCGGGTGGACAAGCCATGCCTCTGTTCAAGTGCAGCCTGGGACGGCCCCCGCACAAGATTAGGTTGTTATTGCGGAAGCCGAG
Organism: Micronycteris hirsuta; assembly: GCA_004026765.1. NCBI lineage: Eukaryota > Metazoa > Chordata > Mammalia > Chiroptera > Phyllostomidae > Micronycteris > Micronycteris hirsuta. Next base: position 75,673 of record PVJI01006080.1, on the reverse strand, counting down.
GCTAGCACACTGTTAAAAGCCCCAGCTAATACGTTCACTTAAGACATTATGCCTAATTATGCTATTTGTCAGTAGGGGAACCTGTTCCCCAAACCTTACACCATCCTGAGGCACCAGTATGAGTCTGAGCTTTGTAAATATGCCAAGTAGACGCTGTAGGGTTCTGAGCCAACTGAGCTCCATTATTGTTAAGAAAATGGGCAAAATCTAGTCCTGGTGCATTCTGTACCCCCCGGACGGTACATATTTCTTCTTGGTCCTGCAGCTATCACAACAAATAAATGTGATGGGAACTGTTTGTGCTTTTATTTTTGGAAACTTACTACAGTATCTGTAAGCATCTTTGATGAAATACAGAGTTCTCTGTCCGCCAAGTTGTTTTGGGGGTGCTGGTGGGGAGGTTTTATGGGTTTGTTTCAAATTCAGAAAAAAAAAAACTGCCCTTGGGAGTGTAATGGTCGACATGATGACTGTAGCTAATAGCACAGTATTGTATATTTATAAGTTGCTAAAAGAAGTCTTTATGACAAGAAAAGAGATTTTGTAAGTATTGATGTAATGACATGCTAACGAGATATACTCTGGTGATCATTTCCCAATGTGTTCAAATAAGGAATCATTATGTTGTAAACCTAAACTAATATAATGTTAGGTGTCAATTACCCCTCAATTAAAAAGACAAGGAAAGGACTGCCTTCATGACCAAGACAAATACTGACAGAGTTCTGAATCATGGTTTGGTCTTGGCTCACGACATTAGTGGAGTCAAGCGGTGTGTGGTTAGTAATCCTTGTTTGTAAGAAGGTGTGGTGTGCTGTGATAAGAACTCTGAACATTGTTTTGACTGTGTGCTGAGTGCACAGAATCCTCTGGTGATGTAAGAACACCCAGTGCGTGTGCGTGTGCGTGTGTGTGCGCGTGTGCACATGTCTTCCTCGCTGCCCCAACACCTGCATTAATGTAGGGGAAGTAGGCCAAGTCAACCGGAGTAGACCCTGATGCACTGGTAGCCCATCGGAATGTCTTTGTCTGTGAATTCCTAACCACCAGTCCAGAGGCTTCAAAAATTAATTTTTTTCTTCAAAAGCATCTTTTATTTTTTAAATTTTTAAATAACTGTTTAATTACAGTTGTCCCCATTTTTCCCCCATTATTCTTCTCTGCCCTACCCACCCCCCACCTCCCACATTAAATCCTCTCCCCCTACCCCTCGCCTGTTGCCTTTGTCCATGGGTCCTTCGTACATGTTAATTTAATTTGATTACTCTGAGTTTGAAATCACACATCTTAGAATATCTTATAGTGAACTAAAGCAAGCGGATCATTTCATATCTCTAACCTTTCCTGTTGTTTCCAGGCAGAACCATAACCTCAGGAACTTCATTCACCCCCAGACATATCTGGACTCTGTCTACCAACAGGTAGAAGCTTGAACCTATGCAGCCATTCACATCCATACTCCCAGCCCTTGTCATCGTATTTCCAAATACCTACAATCACCCTGAACGTCCTCCTCTTCACTTAACACTCACATGAACATTTAGGTTTATTTACTGAATCTTCAACTGGTCTAAAAGCAGCTCATTATTCCCTAAAACAAGATCCCTTGTCCTGCATCCCACATTTCTTCCTATGGACTGCTAGTCTCCCTTCTCCCTTCACCCTCTCCCTTCCATCAGACTCCGAACCAAAGCTGCTGTTGCTCACTGCTGACTTCCAATTCTTCACTTTCCCCATCCTCACTTGTATTGCTCCAGGCTCTCGCTACCTCAGTTCTCCTAGTGTCTCATCATGCTCATCCATTCATCAACCCTATGTTTATCTGGTTTACATACTCATTCGAGACCTTTTTGACTGCACATCTGGTTCAACTAGTTCTTGCTTCTGTGTCAATCTGGCCTCAGTTTTGTTCCATTTTTCAACCTTTCACCCAGCATGCATCTTTCCGTACATCAATTTCACCAGTATTTGAGTGCCTAATGGGCACCATGAACTTCTTTAAGCGTTGGCTCTAAAGGGATGAATAAAATATAGTCCCTATTCTCGAGGCACTCCCAGGGGAAGGTGGACATATATGCATCGCATGGGATTAGTTACCTCCGCGTGATACAAACAACGAGAGAGGATTGCGGGATGCTCTGTAAGTCCAGTGCAGGGGAAGACAATCGGGCTGTCATCCTTTCCTCCCCAGCCAGGCGGGTCTCCCCTCTGCAACACTGTCACCGTACCTTGGCTCACGGTGTCCAACTTTATACCTGAAATGCCCTTTCTACCCAAATTTCGGCTATATTACAAGATCATAGTCTCTCAGGTTCATCATCTCCAGACCATGTTTATCTTGACCTTGGTGAACTTTTACATTTACTATTCATAGACCCCAAATTAGGATTGTTTTACATGTGATGCTTTGCCTTCTCAGGTATATTTCAACCTCTAATGTAAGGGTCTATAACTGTGTCTTAACACTTCTGTTGTAGTCCTCACAGTGTGCTGTCGGGAACACAAGAGGCACTCAATTAAAAAGACAGACATCTGACACCTAGATTTCTCTGACTACAGTCCCCCATTTCATAACATGAGTAACACCACATCTACACATAGTAGGCACTTAACAAATGGAGGACAGTGTGTGAAATACAGGAAAGAGCAAGGACTTTGAAGTCAAACAGATTCAAGTTCAAGTCCCAATTCAACTACCCTGACTGTTTGATCTTGGACAATGTTAACTTTTCTGGACCTCAGGTTCCTAAAATGCAAAGTGAGGACTAATGATACAAACTTTATATCTATTTAGGGGATGATTACATGGGTCTGTTTATAAAAAATGCCTGGTACAATGCTTGGCACATAAAGGACCATAACATGCTGGATCCTGTCCCTCCCTCTATTCTAACCCTTCTGTCCATCTCTACCCCTTCGTGCCGGGCAAAATTTGGCAAAAACCATTAAAGACACTTAAACAGTCTCCAATTATGTGGTTCTGGGTGCAGAACAGTACTATGTGCTAATTCTCAAGCACTCACCCTGAAGCTTAGTGAAGCTTCATTGTGTTCATCACACCCGACTTGTCACAGGGAAAGTGTTGGTTTATCTATTTTTCACTATTATCATGTGGGCATCAATGTAATAAGAATTCTGAGATCTTTAGTTCTATAACTCTCAAAAACAAGGTACCCTGTCTCTGACCGCCCTTCATTCTGTCAACTTGAATGTGAGATTCAAGGAAATCCCAGTACATTCTTCTACTCACAGAAAGGGTTAAACATTCCCATTGCAAAAGGACTCAGTGTTCTAACTCTAAATGCCATCTGAACATGGCCTGGAAAAGCTGAAGGCCATTGCATTACACAATTACCTATTTACTGGAGACAGTATATTTAATAACTAATCAGCTAATCTAATAATACTGAAGAATATCAGACTGAAAGGTCAAGTGTTTAAGATTAGGGAGAAAGTGGCCTTAAAAGTACATTTAAAAGAGCCTCACAGATCAACAAGTCAGCCTTAGATCCTACCATGCTACCACTGCTCCCAGGCCGTCAGTCTTTCAAACTCACAGTATTTATTACAGCCTCTATGCATAGGAGTTTTATTCCACGAGGTCTCCTAGTTTAAGATGAGTATTTCACCTTGTGTAATGGCATATTAACTCTATGAAGAAAAGTGTCACACTAGGAGCTTTTCAATATATTATTAATGAGAGCTTTTGCCCACAATGTTACTTTTCCCCTGGGACATTCTCGTGACCAGTTCTGTTTGCTCCTGTTTGTGGTTCCCTCTTCCGGACCTCTGTGTCAGAAAACTAAGTGGTCACCATTCACAAAGATTCTCACGGTACAAATTCATTTTGTAAGTTCCTAAAACCCTCATATTGAAAACTCACCCTTTATTTCTTATTTTTGAAAGCCTGAGTGGACACTCTAATTTTTTAATAAAGGAAAAACTTGTCACATGTCAAATTCTATAGATAAAAGTTCTCTGAAGAATTGCCACATGGTGTTGACTCTTTAATATCTGATGATGCAAACTTGGCCAGCAAAACATTTATTTTTATTCCAGATATTTGAGTCCTTTTCACTGATATTTTCATAAGTTGCTCTCACTTCAGTCTCCTGATGGCTTCAACTCTTGGTACTTTGTTCACTATTTCTCAGAGCAGAGCATCTTTGGAGAAAGATCTAGATAGTCTTGCTATCTAGGAAAACCAAAATCATAAAACTCCCGTAGCTGTCAGAATAGAGTGGGTCATGCCGAGGCAACAAGGTAACATGCTGAAATCCCGGGGGATTAGGAGGACAAAGGTTTATATCTCTGCTTCAGTTCGTATTCATCACAGGCTAGTGACATGCGCTGTCCATACGCTTACTCGGAGGTCCAGGCCGAAGGAGGTCACACCACCTAGTTATGTCTCCACAGCAGAAGAAAGAGGTGATTGGGAATATCTGATCAGCGCCCTTCTACACCTCGACCCAGGATGAATATCATCCTGCTGAAGGACCCCATTAGCTAGAACTAGTCACAGACCCCCCTGAGTTTCAGGAAATGTGGTCTTCTCTACATGCAAAAATAAAAAAAGAATCAGACATTAGTGAGAATCAGAAATGTCTAACAAATACACACACGTATATTCACACATCACTGTCTACATTGAGCTTGAATGCCTGAAGAAGAGTGAAACCAGCAGGAAAGGGTGAATACAAAGGAAGTCTCTAAGCCAAGACACCCAGTGCATACAGAATAGTCAAACACAGTTAAAGTCCTTACTGTGTGCTTTTGTCAAGATGAATGAAAATTTCTATCCTGCTTTTAATTCCTTAATTTTTTCAATATTTTGTTATAGGATTTTTGTCAAGTGTTTACATTTTAGTTAAAAAAAAAAAAAGGAAAAAAATTTCCAAGGAGAGAATAATTGATGCTCACTAATTTGGAAGTTTGAGGTCAGTTACTTGGTTCATATCACATTCCCTAGCAAATTCAACTTCTTGAACTGGAGTTTTAGCTCTTTAGTTTACATATTTTCATCAGTTCCTTTGGCTTACTTCTCTTTGTTCAAAAGACAGATTAACACTCAAAATAATGCCTGCCTAGTTTAGCACCTGAAACATAGTGGATGCCGAGTATACGTAACAATGCTAAAGGATAACAAAAAATGAGTGTGAAATTATAAGCATCTATACCAAGAGTATTTACACAAACTTCTAGACTTATTTCAATGCCACAACAATGAAATACAAAATTGTGTGTCTTACTAATAGCATATGATAAGTAATGCCAAAGGCAGTAGTGATTGCAGTAAAAAGGTAATTAAGAGCCCGGCTGGTGTGGCTCAGTGGATTGAGCGTGGGCTGGGAACCAGAAGGTCCTGGTTTGATTCCCAGTCGGGGCACATGCCTGGGTTGCGGGCCAGGTCCCCAGTGAGGGCCTTGTGAGAGGCAACCATACATTGCTCTTTCTCCCTCCCTTCTTCTCTCTCTAAAAATAAATAAATAAAATCTTTAAAAAAAAAGTAATTAAGAAAACGACAGAGACTTTTCTGTTTTCCTCTAATTTTCTATCTTTCCCCATTCTCCTCCCCATCTGCACAAGAGATTCTAATGATTTGATTCAAGGAGGCGACGTCACCCAAGCCTTACCCCATGGGACGCAACTCTGCTCTCTTTATTGCCTGTCTGAAGGAGAGAGGTTGCCAATCTTCCTTGGAACATGAGGTGTTGTTGAAAATAATGGTGAACATAGAACATCTCTTAATAGAAGAAAATGCTGCCCAGGATTGTGCAATGAGAGTCCTCTGTGTTAGAAGACCTGACTTACAATTCAACCATTCTCTGCTATGTATATGAAAAGCAAAGTCATGTTGAAAAAGAAGCCAATGTGTGGCTAGAAGCTCTCCCTTGCAATTGGACTTTTCCTTGTCCATAAAAATAAATAATACCTAATATGTACTGAGTACTGCTTTGTGCCAGGCAGCGTGCTAACCACATTACATCTATCCAAGGTGGACTCATGTATCCCAGGAGTTTTGCAAGATGGGAAGAAAATATTAAAGTATTTTTTGCTGTGTATTTTGTAATTTTATTATTTGATTTCCATTCTTGTGTACTTGATAATTTAAATAATATAGAATACAAGGCTATCTGTATAAAATATACATATTCATACATATATGTTAAGAGGACATCAATGGCAGTTTGCTCAGCTATTTTTTTTAACCAATGAGATAGGATGATGATGATGATGACGGTTCCTATTTACAGAAAAGGAAACTGAGGCTTCAAAAGGTTAAAGTGAATTATCCAAAGTGTCAAAGCTAGTAAAGGGCAGAGCTGGGACCAAAGTGTCTGTTTCCAAAGTCTACACTGTCTGATGTAATCATTAAAGGAATTCCTGGTGTTCAAAGACTGGTGCTTGAAAACCAAGCTCATTTGTGCCTGCAGAAATGCCAGCCCGTGGGGTGGAAGAAACGTTACACTTTGATCATCTTCCACAGTGAATTGGGGAGGAAAAGAAGAAGACAAGAAACTGAGGTTACCAAAGCCAGACAGACGTTAGGTAGTAAATGCAAGAGAATTTAAAGAAAGTAAAAATCAAAGGGAAATGTCACAACATTTGGTACGACACCCTATTCCTCACCCATCCCCTTAATGTCTTTCTACAGAAATCAGCTTCCTGGCACAGGCAATCCATTGTTTGAACATGCATTAATGGACACATCCAGATTCCCAGCACCAGGGGATTGAGAGGCAATCACCATGAACTGAGACACTTAAAGCTTGTCTTCTGCTGATTGAGCACTGAGGGGCATGTATCCCCATGTGGTCCTTAAAAGCTACACCCACGGGAGAAACATTTTTACGTTGTTCAAAATACTTGAAGCTATGTCAGTTTTTGTGGTCGTTATCTTCAAATTTCTTAACTAGTAATGAGTGATCCTCGTGAGTGTTAAACGGAAAAGCACTAGACTCTCTGTAGGACATTCATTATAGAAAAAGGCTTTGAAGCTTAGGAAAAAGTTGGGAATTGAGCAGAACAAAATGCAAGACAACTCTATACTGTACACCTCTTTTGAAGTTCAGTGGAATTCTTTTTAGGTAACCAAGTTTCTCGGGATATCTTGGAGTCTGGGATAAAGATGTAATTTTTTATTTATTTATTTTTGCTTGTTTAGTTTTTTATCTTTATCGTATTTTTTCCCATTACCATTTAGTCCTCCTATACCCCCTCCCCCCAACAATCACCACACCCTTGTCATGTCCAGGAGATTTAATTTTTTTAAATAACTACCAAACCCTTTAGTGCAGCACTTACCTAAGTTCTCAAACAATGAGACTGTTTTCATGTAAATTTCTTTTCAGGGAGATTCCTGCATTGAAAGCAATGTAACTGTAGCTGAGTTATATAAAGCAACATTTTATTGCCTCCTGATGCTTTGTACTAATGATCTGAAAACTGGTGTTTCATGCTTGGTATTAGTCAATCTGTGGTTCAAAATGTGAAGAAAAAGAGGGAACTTTACATTTTAGTCAATTACTTCTGACTAAGATGGTGGGAACCTTCCCAGCACGTCCAGGGTTCGGGAATCCAGAAATCCACTGCAAAACCTGCATGAAGCAGGTGATCATGTCACAGGCATGGCCGTGGGAGAAAAAGAAAAGTGACTCACTAAAGCACGTCTGATTTCAGTGATACGTCTTTCTGTGTTTCAGAAATCTGAGTCTTTCTCCAACTGCCCTCACCGCTTTGCTCTGCTCATTAAGGAAAGGAAGAGAAAATCAACATGAATATGTAAAAAGGTGAGGTTAGTTGGAACTACACAAACTGACCACCCCATTGGGAAAGATTTCCTTTCTCTGGGACTTCACCATGAAAAAGAATCAACTCTGCAAATTTTGAAGGGTTTTTCCCCCCCAAATATTTTTATCTGAAAATAATAGTACATCAATTAGTCAATCTTCTTTCCCTCTGTCACTGTCTCTTTTCCTGTTTCTCAAGGACTCCTGAGTTCTCTAATTCCAGAATACTAGGACAGTTCAACTTAAAATAGAATTTTTCGTGCTTGCTTTCCCAAACTCCATATTAACTCCTCTATACATTTGCAAGAAAAGTGCTCCTAGGTGGTGGTTGAGTTTCAAAGAGAAAACGCTCATACCAGTTTAGATTACCCACAATGCACACTGCACAAGAATGTCAGTCCTAATGGCAAAGTTCAGGGTAGAACTGTGTCCACTAATTTAATAATTTACCCTGAAACACCAGTTACCGTACTCTTATGCGCAGTCCGTAAATCAGCTGTAGATTTTTGTGTAATTGAATACTGACCCTACCAGGAAGAATTCAAGGAGGTTGCTTTTTAGTAAATATTGTGAGAAGTGAAATATTTCAGTTGAAAAGTAATTATTTTTCTACGCTACTCAGGCACTGCGAGTTTTCCCCTGCTGCTTAGGGAGAGGCCCCTGCAGCAGCCTCTGAGCTAGGCGAGCGGCCTTCACCCAGCGATCGCCCCCAGTGTCATCGCACATCCCCTTACTCCCCCTTCGCTTTAGACTTTTCTGTGGGCAAAGGAAGCATGCTGTTTCCAAGGACGCCATGCGGACACTTCGGAAAGCAGCGGAGTGCTCTGAGGGAGCCGGGCAGTGGCAACAGTGAACTGTCTCAGGCACCCAGATAGCACCTTCCGTTTGCGTGTCTCCCGTCACTTCCCTGGCACCTGACGTTTCACGGGGGAGCAACCACAACAAGGCCAAGATGTCTTCATTTTCTGCCAAAGCGAGGCCTCCACGACAGGGTCGTGAGGCCCGGCCAGAGCGCATCAGCCGCTGCGGCAAGCAGGGCTGGGGCGGGAAGCGCGAGGCGAGGGGAGCCAAGGAGGGCCCAGCCTGCAGCTCCCACGTGCGACTGCAGCGGAGAGGCCAGCCGAGGAAACCCCAGCAGCAAGGGAAAAACAGATTGACTCGCAGTGACTCATTTAGCTCCTGGATTGGACAGATCTCTCCCCTGCTGGCAATTTGGCTCTGCATCAATAGCTCAGATACCAGGCTGAATAGCTTAAAATAATTAGGGGGAAAAATCTGCAAAACTGTTAGCCATCCAACTCTTTGCTCTGTGCTGAAAGACACAGGACAAATGACATCTAGGTTATTAAATATGAAGTCACTGGATTTGCTGCCCATTTGGTCCAAAAGCAGAAAACTGGATAAAACTCAAATTTATAATTCAGTGTGGATGGCCTGTTTGTCCTTGAGGCAATCCATGAATTTTGGCTGGGCAGGCACTGTGACATGTGGAAATAACGTGGGGGAAAGGGGGGTGAACAATGGTTGATTTTGCCCCCACTCAGCTTTCACCCCCTGGGGGAAAAAAATGAAAATGTCAATAAAGAGTGTGAATGTGAAGAGAAATGGAATCTGAGCCCAGAGTTTAGTAGCTGGCAGTTTAAATTTTATATACTTTAGGCCAACAGGAGGCTGGATTTCCTGTACTTTATATCCAATGGACAAAAACAGAAGCAACAGGCTCGTTTGGTATCAGTAAAGGTCAGTTAAAATTATAGAGACATCCTTTGGAGCAAATCCCCAGTCCTGTATTTGCATATTTATGAACTAGAGATTATGACAGGCCATTCCATTTATTAGAGTAGTGCTGCTATAGTTAATAGTCTGTCAGCATTTCCATTATAAACCCCGTTTTTCAGTGTTTTAATATCTCAGCTGTTAGAAATCACATCAGGCTGAAAAGCGGTCTGCAGCCTCTCCAGGCCACAGTGGGGTGAGCTGCTGGTAGTGGCGGTTATGGGGCTTTGAACCCAACAAAGGCACTAAAATCAAGCCAACAATGTCTACATTGGATATTGACGGTAAATATAAAATAAAGGATTTGTGAATTCCTTCTCCTCTCCTGCTATGCCAGGTCACCTTTCCCCTGACTTGGCTTCCTTGTTGGTCAGTATCAGGACTTTGTCTATTTAAAAGGAAGACTGGGATTTGGGGGCAAAGATTCAAAGTTTTAACTTGACAAAGTGGTCTTCCCCTCTTTCCTGGAAATGGAGGAAAACAGTACCAGAGTAAAGCAAAGATGCTGGAGGCTTTTGTTCATCCATTTAGAAGTGACTGATGCACACAATTGCCGAGGCTGACAAGTCCAAGTTCTGTAGGGTCGGCCACAGGCTACAGACTCAACGAGGAGTTGCTGTTGTAGTTCAGTCTGAAGGTAGTCAGCTGGTAGACTTCCCTGTTCCTCCAGAAAAGATCAGTCTTTTTCTTAAAGCCTTCAACTGATTAGATGAGGCCCACCCTCTTTATGGAACACAAAATTAACCATCACAGGGACAATTCTGCTTCATTCAAAGTCTACTGATATAAATTTTAACCTAATTTTAAAAATGCTTTCAGAGAAACATCCAGACATGTCTGACCAAATATCTGGGTATCATGGCCTAACCAAGTTGCCCTATAAAATTAACCATATAGACATAAATAACATCATATTTGAAACATCTCCTATATATCAAGTCCTGCGTTTGACCCTGGCAATGCAAAATTAATAACACAGTACTTGTCCTCAAAAATCATAGGGTCCACTATCTCCCTGCTACAGTTTCACAACAACATTACAAGGCCTGGCACTCAAAGCTGGTCCCATCCTTTGCTTTCTCTTTAAATGACTCAGGATGCTCTCCAGGATGGGCACATGGGTGGTGCTTTCAGCTGCATTCTCAAGAGAAATCACTAGTGTCTAAAGACTCTGTATCCCACGGGAAGACAGCCTGCTCTTTCCAACCCAAATTCTTCCCAATTTGACCTGACACAAAGCTGCCAAGTGATATTTGAAGCTCCCTTGAGATTCAAGGAGAAGTTAGAATAATAGGAAAGGAGAAGCAGGTTGCCTTCTCATTAATAAGTAATTCAATCAAAAAAAAAAATGAGCTTTGACTGCGGTTATATGGCTCCCTGACACATTTCAGGAGGATCCCCACAAATGCATCCTCAACTAGGCAGGCTCCACTACTTGGCAGAGTTTCCAGGATTCTCCCTCCATGGAACTACACACCAGACCCCAAACCCTTCATCCGGAAACCGCCTTCAGGGCAGTCTGACCCCAGGCAATCCCCACTTGTATAACCGGCTCTCCCTGCCACCTGTGATTTTGAGATCTGCCTTTTGTAATAGACTAAGCAGTTCTCCTTGTCTTCTCCCCTATGTTTCCTTCTGGAGTCAGCAACCTTTTTTTAATTCTCTTAAAATGGGCAGTATTCCTGGACACACAGAATAAGGTTTGCAGTCGTGAGGCAGAGAATGTCACTACTGTATCACTCAATTTTATTTTAAGAAAAGCTTTAAAAAGTAAATCTAAATACACAAATTACAGGTGCCGCTGCTGTTGTTTGCTGGCTGAGGAAAATAAATTATTGGGTAAGAAGGCAAAAATGCAAAATGTGCCAACTCAACTTCCTGAGAGCACATCTCCTAAGGCAGATAAGGCAGTCCTGCCCAAGGTTCAGGTGCCCTCCCTGCAAGTGCTTCACCTGCCCCCCACGACTCCCCACGAAGTGAACACGACTTACGTAATCGCTTTCAGCGGCATCTTTGAAGGAGAACCATTACGTAATAAGACACACACCAGGCTGTGTGTGATTGTGTAATAACAGCATGTCTCACTGAGCCAGGCCGATCGCCAAGAACCACCTAGTCGTGCCATTCTAGTACAAGAACATATGCCCTCAGGGCATGTGGAAATTGTTTTGAGGATTTCTAAAGGAAAGTTTACTGACCAGAAGAGCACCTCAACGTAGAAAACAAGAAAATAAATAATTTGTAAAAGTCTGATCATGATCCCAAATGGTAACTAAAAAATTACACCTAACCTAACAGAAAGTCTGATGTAAAATTAAGACACTGTGTTATGATTCACTCACGTCACCACAGGGTGTAAGATGACAGAATGCTGATGAAAAAAATTTAAAAAAAAAAAACAGAAGTGGGACTTTGGATGCCGTGTTATTCTCCTCACAGCTGGACAGCTTTCTGACGAGAGTAGAGCCATTTCCCAACCAAGAAAGTTTCGGCCCTTGACAGCCCACCCTTGTGCCGTGAAGAGACGCTCCAAAGTCTTCTTAGACTTTTCACGATTTGAACTTCTTTCCTAATGTTCTCTGGGTCATCACAGCAAAAAATAATCTCAGACAGGTGAGAGGGTAAGACTTTATTTGGCAGTTGAACCTCCTCAGGGGGTGCCTTCCCTCAGGTGAAAGTGTGTGCCGGGATAAAGTTCCCACACCTTATTTTTACAGAGATATGTATGGAATTAAGTTCCACTATCTTATTGTTCTGTATATGCAAGCTAATTACATTTCCATCTCTCCTGTTCTTCTAACTCATTTGCAGGAACAAAACCTCATGTGCCAATGATAAGCAGTGTGAGACCAGGGGAGAGGTGGGAGGGACTTTATTCAATGTATAAGATTAGTTTGTCATTTTTAGATGAGATTGTATCTACTTCGTAATCAAGAGTTCTCATATCAAGGCAAATACAGAGGCACATCACTGATACATTCCAAATCTACAATTGCTGTCTTGCAGTTTTTCCATTGTGCTGTTAGAACCTTAAGATGAAGAAACTTTGACTATGACTGCCGTGTACTAAATTGCATCCCCCAAAATGTGTACGTTGAAGTCCTAATTTCCAGTACCTCCGAACGTGACTGTAGTTGGAAAGAAAGTCTTTAAAGAGGTAATGACGTTGAATGAAGCTATTAGGATAGGCTCTAATCCTGTGTGACTGGTGTCCTTCCCAGAAGAGACACCAGGCAGAGGGACAAGCACGTGAGGACACAGCAAGAAGGCAGCCATCTGCCAAGCCAAAGACAGAGGCCTCAGAAGAAACCAGACCTGCCGACATCTTGATCTTGAACTGGCCTCCAGAATTGTAAGAAAATAAATTTTGTTGTTTAAGCCACCTGCTCTATGGTATTTGGATATGGAGCCCCAGTAAACTAATATCATTACTAATTTATTAATTTAACAAACAGGTTTTGGACAATTCTGAGTGTAAGTAATAAGACGGTGAGGAATAGGGGGACTAAATGGCAATGGGAAACAACACAATGACGACTACGTGTTGAAAAGACAAGGTCTCTGTTGCAGTAGGGCTCACTGTCTACCAAACAAGCAATTCTGACAAGGGATACATAGGAAACGTACAAAATATAGGTGGGACTTTTACTCTAGTAAGTGTGTTCTATTCCCAAAATGTCATTTGTAAGCTGATTTTGAATATTGCCAGTGATCTTAAAGAATATCAACTGAATATTTCAGGCACCTTAGTCATCAAAAGTATTCAATGATTCAACAAATGGCTTGCAAACAAGGACTTCAATTTTGCATGTAAGCCCAACCTAAATTCCCACTAAGTTAAATTTGAGCCAGTATCTACAGGATTATTGGCATCTCCAGGGAGGGTGTTGGAACGGGCTACACCCGCTCTCAGAAGCAATCACGCACATCTCTTCTTAACTCCATGTTCAGTGATGTGCGATTATGTTAAAATGGGCTGTGGTGGCTGATTTACACCCCAGAACTGCAAAAGGCTGCACGTTAAGTTGCCCTTCTCTGAGCCTGTTGTTAAGTATTTGCCAGCACACTACTGGTCAGGGTGAGCCTCTGTCCACAGAACAGCTCCAAGACATTTAGAAAGTGAATTCAACCCCAGCTGATGTGGCTCAGTCGATCAAGGGCTGGCCTACAAACCCAAGGGTCGCCGGTTTGACTCCCGGTCAGGGCACAGGCCTGGGCTGCTGGGTTGCGGGCCAGGTCCCCAGTGGGGAGTGAGCGAGAGGCAACCACACATTGATGTTTCTCTCTTTCTCCTTCCCTGCCCCTCTCTCTGAATATAAATACATAAAATCGTTTTAAAAAAAGTGAATTCGTGATTGAGAAAATGTTATAGGGGTAAAGAGGGACATTAATGCAGAGGGTAAAACAAATGATAAAGTGGAAGAAGATTCTTACATATTACACTAGAGCAGTGGCTCAGACTTTTTGGCCTGCACCCAAATCACCAGGAGACATAGGGCGGGGCAAGGGATTCACATTTCCACCAAGTCCCCGGGTAGTGCTGACACCGCTGCGCTTTGAGAGCCACTGTGCTGCATTGCAAGTACGGCCATTTCTCCGGCCACCAGCCTCACTCCTTTGCTTGCCACCTGGTTGGGAAGGGGGGGTGGAGGGGGGCAGGGTCACTTGACAGGTGGAGCTAATTCCATTGAATTGGCAGTTCTTGGTAAAGGAAATCAACGGTCAGGTATAGACAACATTTAAAAGAAAGCCCAGCAAAATACTCTCCGGAGACCCAAAGGCTGCACTACCCAACACTGCAAACCCCCCTCATCTAGCCCTGGATGTATCCCTAACACGCCTAGGTAGCAGGTGGTTTGACCAAAACAGTTTGAGTGAACACCTGTGGGAAGATATGATCTTAGAGCCACAGGGAGTTACTTGTCTGGGAGGCAGGACCCCATTCACCGAGGTGGTGGTGTTCCTATTTGGATTGCCACAAGGCAAGCCAAATAGCCAGAAACAGAGAAGTACAGGCCACAAAGAGAGGGACAAAACTAAAAGACACAACTGGCAAGGAGGGTGCATAAGAATTTGGTTTCACAAAATGGGAATGATGGAAGAATTCACATTTCTCTATGTGAATCCAATACTGAAGCTCTGAAATTTGGTTGCATATACATTGGCATTTTTTCCCAATTACCTTCTCAAGAAGCAAACAGACTAAAACTGAATATAGGTTGAAGTTAAGCTCTTTTATAAATATGCAGCTGGTGATAACACTGTCAGAAATGAAAAATCATAGATAATTAATAATAAATTGTTCAAAGAAACGGTCCTTGCCAAACAAAACATCAATGAGATGGAAAATAATTTTCATTGACGAAGCGTGTGCCTGTTGGGCATTCCAGAGGGATGTGATGGGAATAAACTTGATTGAACCTTTAAAAGAGTTTCTACGTGTTGGGTCAGATCTTTCTGCTAAATCCCTCACTGTTAAAATGCTGTTTTGCTTTTCCTGACTGTTCTGGGCACACCCTTTCACAAATTATGTTATGTGAAACTAAAGATCACGTTATAAAGGAGTTCCTGGATTGCTCAAGCTATAGTTTGGGCTATAATTTTTTTAAAGCCCTTCTGCTCACCCAGGTCCTCTGTGAGAAGTGTATCCAAAAGAAAAAAAGAAATGAACCTCAGGAAAAAAAAATTGGAACCACTACAAACATGGAAGCCATGTGTACACCACACTGTCAGCATTTCCTGAAGGAGCTGTGTGTGGGCTTCACTGTTCTTGGATGATAATCTGGAAATGATGAAGAACTCTTTTATGTATTTTATTACAGTAAAGGTCTTATAAAATGTGAGTACCACAAATGTTAATAATACATTAATTATAAATTAAAAAATAATATGATACTATTTTTCCAACCACAAGTTGGCAAAAAGTTTTAAAGTAAGAACATAGTACCTGGTAAGTCAATGTGGAAATGAGGACACTGTGAAATTTAGTTGGTGTAAGTATAAATAAACACTGTCTTTTGGGAGGGCAAGTTGAAAGTGTTTGTCAAAATTCCAAATAGTATACCTCCCCTGTGAGGCAGCAGAGAGCAGGAGTTAGCGCAGACTCCACAGTCAGAGCGCCTGGGTTCCAATCCTTAACCATGACTTTGCCACATAGAGCTGTGAGACCTTAAGCAAGTTACTTACCCTCTGAGCCTAAACTTATCGTCTGCAAAATGGAGATAGTAATAGTGTCTATATTATTATGGGAATACAAAAGTTGATTTTACAAAGTGCTTCCAAAAGCACATAGAAGCGCCATGTAATCTAAAACCCCAATTCTAGAAATATATTCTACAAAAATTCTAGCCAAGTATCTAAGTCTAATGCAACACTGCTTCTCACAGCACATAAATGGAAACTAACTCTAGATGTCCATTACTAAGAAAAAATGTAAATAAATCATGGTACATCTGTGTAATTGAATAGCTTACAGCCCTTTAAAGAATGAGATAGGACTACATGTACCCCAAGTACAATATATGGTTGAGTACAAAAACAAATTGTAAAACAGCATGTCCAGTATAATCCCACTATTGTAAAAACAAACTGCATGCGCGTGTGCGTGTGTGCGTAAGGAAATACATGCCATACTTAGTGTTTACCTCTGAAGTGTGGGACTGGGGTAGGGAAGTGAAACGTTCAATTCTTACTTTATATGCTTCTCTATTGTTTGAACTTTTGAAAATTAATTTGAATTGTTTTTGTAAGTAAAGAGGATTTTACTCCTTTCATTAAATCATTAGTCTGAGCATAGTTTAGATTTACCTAAATAATTCTCTCTCTTTTCTTAAGACTTAGAGCCATAGTCATGGGGCGGATGCTGCTATCATTGATACAGATGACCAGCCAGGAAATGAGATGGCATGAATAGTCCATTTAATTAAATGTTTTGCCCTCCTAGATCTATGTGAGTGTAAAATGTGGAAACACTTATGAAATAAGCTTTCATTGTACAGTAAATAGAGGGTAATAAGATTTGGTCAATCTGTCAGAGACTTAAGCCTACCCAAATTTAAAGAAAAACAGGCCTAAAATATTTCAAATGTGAGGTTATATTAAAAATCACAGTTTCAAACTGTGAATCCAAACAAATTAATTATTTTAGTTTGCAGTAGGAAAGTGCATGTTAATACTTGAAGGAACACTGAAAGGAAGGTTAGCATTCTCAGCAACGAATAACTTCATCTAATACTAATATTTTCTTTTGCCAAATTGCCTTAAAAAAGACTACCTGACTGAAGCACTTCTGTGATCAAGGTATCTCCATGTTAGTGCAGGAAACTGGGGAATGTTAAAGTTGCAAGAGGCCTGAAAGGTGATCCAGGTCAACATTGCACAGAGAGAGACACTCCTTTCCAGAAAGGTCACAGGACTTTGTCAGAACAAACCAAACTACAGCATAGGTCACCCAATCACCAGAATGGTGTGCCTTCTAATACACTACTTTCATAATATAATGATGAAAAACGTACACATGGTAAAACAAAATAACATAATATAATGAACACAGAAGAACCCAGTGAAAAGTTTTCTTCCTGTCCCCGTACTCCAAACCTAGTTTTTTTTTCAGATATAACACTGTCAGCAGTTCCACATGGAGCCTTTCAGACACAGTCTATACATTCCTAAGCAAATATGTGTGTGTGTGTAGTGTACGATGTATGCTCACATGCTTCATGCTTATTTCTTTGTTTTCATGTAAACATGTCATAGACATTATTCCATAACAATACATACAAATATTTTCCCATTCTTTTTAATGGCTACATATGAAAGTAGCATTCTATTATATAATACATTATAATTCATTTATCCAATACCCTGTTCATATTTAGATATTTCTTTTTAAATTTTTTTATTTTATTAATTATGCTATTACAGTTGTCCCATTTTTTCTCCCCTTTATTCCCCTCTGCCCTGTACCTCTCCTCCCACCAGCATTCCCCCACCTCAGTTCATGTCCATGGGTCATACATATGAGTTCTTTGGCTTCTCCATTTCCCATACTATTCTTAATCTTCCCTTGTCTATTTTATACCTACCATTTATGCTTCCCTGTACCTTGTCCCCCATTTTCCCCCCCGCCCCCTCCCCAGTGATAACCCACCATGTGGTCTCCATTTCTGTGGATCTGTTCCTATTCTAATTGTTTGCTTTGTTCATTTTTGTTTATGTTTTTATTTTTAATGTTCAGTTGTTGATAGTTGTGAGTTTGTTGCCATTTTACTGTTTCTATTTTTTATATTTTTCTTAGATAAGTCCCTTTAACATTTCATATAATAAGGGCTTGATGATGATGAACTCCTTTAACTTGAACTTATCTGGGAAGCACTTTATCTGCCCTTCCATTCTAAATTAAAGCTTTGCTGAATAGAGTAAACTTGGATGTAGGTCCTTCCCTTTCATGACTGAATACTTCTTTCCAGCCCCTTCTTGCCTGTAAGATTTCTTTTGAGAAATCAGCTGACAGTCTTATGGAAATTCCTTTGTAGGTAACTGTCTCCTTTTCTCTTCCAGCTTTTAAGATTCTTTCCTTATCTTTAATCTTGGATAATGTCATCATGATGTGCCTTGGTGTATGCTTCCTTGGATCCAACTTCTTTGGGACTCTCTGAGCTTCCTGGACTTCCTGGAAGTCTATTTCCTTTGCCAGATTAGAGAAGTTGTCTCATTATTTCTTCAAATAAGTTTTCCATTTCTTGCTCTTGCTCTTCTTCTTCTGACACCCCTATGATTTGGATGTTGGAACATTTACAGTTGTCCTGGAGGTTCCTAAGCTTCTCCTCATTTTTTTGAATTCTTGTTTGTTCATTCTGTTCTGGTTGAATGTTTATTTCTTCCTTCTGGTCAAAATCATTGATTTGAGTCCTGGTTCCCTTCCTGTCACTGTCGGTTCCCTGTACATTTTCCTTTATTTCAGTTTGCATAGCCTTCACTTCTTCCTCTATTTTATGACCATACTCAACAATTTCTGTGAGCATCCTAATTACCAGTGTTTTGAACTGTGCATCTGATAGGTTGACTATCTCTTTATCACTTAGTTGTATTTTTTCTGGAGCTTTCATCTGTTCTTTCATTTGGGACATATTTTTTTTTGTCTCAGTGTGCTTGTTATGTAGTATGGGGCAGAGCCTTGGGTATTCACCAGGGCAGGGTAACCCACATTGCTGAGTTGTGATGCTGTATGTGGAGGAGGGGTCAGACAGGGAACAATGCCAGTTTCTTAGCTCTCTGCTCGCTTTTAGTCACTTCCTCTGATACCCACAGCATATTGGGCGCTTCTGGTGCTGATTCCAGGGAGGTTGGGTTTGTGTACATTCTAAGACCCTGTGGGTCTCTCCAACGAACTCTCCTGTGATGCTGGGAGTTTTCCCACCACTGCAACCCCCACAAGATTTTTCAGTCAGAGGTTTTGAGGCTTTTTTTCTCATGCTGGAACCCTAGGTTGTGTGGTCTGTCTCACTCCCCAGTTGTTCCTCCTGGTTTATCTGCACACAAATATGGGAGTACTCAATCTGCCAGCCGCTGCCTTGGCTCTGCATCCCAACTATCAATCTGGATGAATGTTTCTTCTTTAACTCCTTGGTTGTCAGACTTCCATACAGTTCGATTTTCTGGCAATTCTGGTTATTTTTTGTTTTTAAATTTGTTGTTGTCCTTTTTTTGGTTGTATGATGAACCAAAGTGTATCTACCTATGCCAGTATCTTGGCCAGAAGTCTATGTTTAGATATTTCTAGTCTTTGAACACTTAGGAAGTATATACAGAGTATACATCAGAAAAATACTTAGATGTGGAATTATTTAGCCAAAGGGTATGTACACATTTAATTTTGATAAGCGTTATTAATTTTTTCTCCAAAGACATATACTAAATTACAGTACCACTAAGAAAGTATAGAAGCCTAGCATTTACTGTATATCATCCAGAGTAGTATTTACATATAGGAATTTGTTGTGCATATTTTTTTTTACTTACCTCATAAATGAAAAGGCCCTTGAAGACAGAAACCCTAGCTTATATAACTTGATTCCAATGCTCATGACCATTCATGTAGCAATTATTCAGCAAATATTGAGTGCCAAGAACTGTACAAAAGACTAAAATACAAAAGTAGAATTCTAGCCCTGGCTGGTGTAGCTCAGTGGATTGAGCGAGGGCTGTGAACCAAAGGGTCGCCGGTTCAATTCCCAGTCAGGGCACATGCCTGGGTTGCGGGCCAGGTCCCCAGTGAAGGCCATGTGAGAAGCAACCATACATTGCTGTTTCTCTCCCTCTCTTTTTCCCTCCCTTCCCATCTCTCTAAAAATAAAGAAAATCTTTAAAAAAATCAGTCTTTAAAAAAAATAGAATTCTACTTCTTGTAATAGTAGACTAGTTATATCATACTTACCCTTCTGTGCAGAAAAAGTAAAATAAAATTGGAAGAATTATTTTTTAAAAATGCATACCTTCCAAAATCACCAAAGAATGAGAAAGATCCCAGTATAAGTCCAGGAAGAAATTAAAGTCCTGTATTCAAGTTGTTTTCCCCTAAGGCCATTTTCCCGTTTGGAAGAAGTAACTGTGAAACCGCATTTGCTTTCTGAAGTCCATCAAAGTTTAGGACTCTAATAAACCATCTACAACTCTTACTGCTCTTACTATTTCTAAAAGTATTAAATACATTGCAGAGCATACAACCAAAGGGAATGAGGCACACAGAAAATAAAAAACCACAAGCGAGAACCAGTCAAAATATCAAGATGATAGAATCAGACCGACATAGACTTTGTGTGCTGTAATTATCTGATACATACTGTGAAACAGCTGCACCCAGAAAGTAAAACAAAAAAGAAAAGTCAAGCCTGAAATTTCAGGAAAAACTAGGGGTGGGATGGAAGGAAGTAACATAATTTTGAAAAGAAAAAATACAATAATGACTTCAGAATTGATCAAATAATTTTAATTATAGATAGACATGGATGAAGAGAGAATTATGGAACAGGAAAATAGGTCAGAATAAACTATCTATGATATCGCACAAAGAGACAAAAAGGTGAAAAAAATATAGAAAATATGATGAGATAATGTATATACTGAAAAGGCCTGATGTATTTCACTGGAGATTTAGAGATAAAAGCAAGAGTGAGAAATGAGGCAAAACAATATTAAAAATGTTATGGCTGAATAACAAAATTTCCCAGAACAGATGAACAAAACCTAAGAATCCCAAACAGGATAAAGGGGAAAAAAAAGAAATACATATTAAGACATCATTGCAAAGCTGCAGAAAACAAAAGGGGGGAAATATAGTGTCCAACACAAATAACGCCTCTTTTTTATTACAAAATCTTTGATTACACAATCATAAGCATGTGATTCTGGAACATAACAATGTCACACTCAAGCACACCATGTGACATTTTAGCTGAAATGTTCAAATTGCGTCCATCTCGTGCAAGACACTCACGTGCCCTACCAACCACACTCAAGCAGGCCTCACTTCCGCTGGACCCTGTTTTTTCAACAGCTAGGGAAAAAAGACAGGTTTACCTTAAAAGAGCAAGAGTTAAATTTCTCGAAGGCAAAAATAAAAGTCAAAGAAAAGTGGAAATATGTTTTCAATGTTTTTATGCAAAATAAAAACTACCATACAATTTTATCTTCAGCAAAATATCCTTCAAGCACAAAAGAAAAATACAGAAATTTTCAGATGAACAGAAACTAAAATAATTCACATCTAGCAGACTACACTAAAGTACTGTGGATATAAAAAGGATTAAAGAACTAAAAAACTGGTAAACATGTGGGTAAATATAAACATTGACTTTAGAAGTTATAATATGGATGTCTTACAAAGTTTTTAAATCTAGAGAATTAAAAGTTAAGGCAACTATAGATTGTCAACTCTCAGTTGGGGAAAAAGGAAAATTTAATTTAGTTATTTTGAGGTCCTTGTATTTATTCCAGAAGGAAAGTAAAAGTGTTGATTGACTTTAGACTTTGCTAATTGAAGGGTGATTATTGTAATTTGTAAAGCAGCCACTCAAAGAATTGGGAAAAGTATATGATCTTCAAACCAATAAAGAGGAAAAACAGATGGTAAAGAAAAAAATAAATCCAAAAGAAGTCAAGCGGGATGAGAAATAGAGACATAGATCTGGTGAATCAAATAAAAAGCACAAATTAAGATGGTAGATTTTAAATTAAATACATCAATGATTACATTAAGTATAAATGTCCTAAATGCTCCAGTAAAAATACAAAAATTGTCAGGCTGGATACTAACAAAGTTTATTTCAATTAAATGACATTTACTGAAGACCTCTAAAATATAATGCAGAAAAATTGAGAGTGAAAAAATGAAAAGAATAAACTATACAAATAATCAACAAAAGAAAAAGACATGAATATGGTATGCTATTAGACAGAACTGACTTTGAATAATGACTTGCTCACAAAAAATATATACAAATATAAATAAGGTTTCTGACCACAGTAATTTTAATGCAGTGAAGTCAGTCCTGGGAGAGGGGTGTATGAAATGCTTTGGTGGCGCAGGAATAGGGATGATGGTGTGTATGTGTGCTTATAGCTGCTGCCTTTTTAGAGGGCTTTGATCAGAATTCTGACATATTAACTCATCAGGTAGCTCTGAGTAAGGGGAAGGCATTCCACACAACGGAAACAATATACACAAAGTAGATGTTTGTAAATATTGGTAGAAAGCACTGTTTGATTTAGGGACAGGGAGGACCCAGAACTGCAGTGCCTTACCCATCCAGTAGCAATAGCAAGTCGATGACCTGCCCAGACCCCTCCACCCTTCTCCTGAAGGCACCCACTTTCCCAGCTGTGAGAAGTGCTACAGGCGGGTGGTTCCTAGCTGAGGCCCTCTGTAAGCACTGCCCTCTGCTCGGACTACGAACCCCGCTCTGGGGGCAGTGACCAGTCAATGCAATGGCTCAAAGGCCTGATGCCTTTGCCTTAATTCATGACAATTCCGAAAGGCCGCCCCAGCCCCAGAGCTCCCTTTGGGGTCTGCTGGGGACTTTGTTACAGCTCCGTCATGTTTCATCTTTCCTGACTAATCCTCTGGCCCTCGGCCTCTCATAGGTGTGGCTCTCCTGCATGGCAGGCTCCATAACTGAGTTGTTTCTCAGAAAACCAGACATAAGATGGTGGCTAACATGGGGAAAAGCCCAAGAATCCTGAGTCCTGGGCCAGTGTTTTACCCCCACACTCAGCTGATGGCTGGTAGAATTTGCTGTCAAATCTCTGGGACCAAAGGCCAAATCGATTGTCCTTGTATTGTTCAGGGTGGTTTTTTTTTTCTCATTCTTTCCCAAACTAATGTACCAGTTCTGCTAAGGACCAGTTCCACTTATCACTTAGATTTTTCTGCAAGTAGTGAAAAATAGTAAAATTAGAAAGAAAAGCTCTGCTCATCGAGTATCAACAATCTGAAAGGTCCCTTTGTCCATGAGATCTGTGCTTCAGGGTGGTAAAAAAGCCAGTCCATGCTCTCAGAGCTACTAAGTAAGAGAGCCAATATTTGAACTTAGGGTCAGATATAGCTATCTCCACTTTTTTCTCCATAAGAGAAAAAATGTACTGAAAATTACCTAAACCACATGGTAGAGGATGTAAAGAGAGAGAAATTAAGACTGCTCCCTAACATTGATCAGGCCTTGTTCAGGTTGGTTTCTTGGCTTAGGTATCTGGGTTAGTAAGTGCTCTCTCAGCCCGTTTTGCCCTCAGCCCTAAAACTGAACCACATTTAAATATTTCAGTTAGTCTTTGTTCTTCTGTCTTGGTAAATGCAAGTTCCACGTGGCTTATATCACTGACAACCTCCTATGTAACAATCCTTGTTGAAAATTGGTTCTACGGTGGATTTGACAAGTCTTTTTACAGTTTAGAGAAAAGTTACCTCTTGATACCAAGATATTGATATCATTCATTCCTTTAATATCCACAACCTGCAATGTCTCACAAGAAGGAGGCAGGTTGGGAGGTCAGCCCCCGCCCACTTGTTGTGTATGGCAAGGCTGGGAAAATGAAAACCAGAGGCATCTCGAAGAGCATCCGGTTTGGGCTCTGGGGCAGTGCCTGGGCACTCTGCCAGAGCAGCTGGGAACTCTGGTGAGGCGCTTTTATGCAAACACCCAGCTGGGTCCAGTTCGTTCTGTGTTTACCCTACAGGGTTGTCCACGGGTATTTGTTCTCTGTACCACTGGAACACACATCCTCCTGCAATACACACTGAACGCTGACAGCACGCCAGCCTCTGGGACCAGGAGCAGTACACAAGTCTAGGCAAAGAGCGAGGTCTTTGCAGTTAGAACCCTAACTCTGAATCCTGGCTCTGAGACTCAGTAGGGTGGGCAAGCGACGTTCACTTGCAAGCCTCGGTAACCCATCTATACAACAGGGATGATACCCATTTGTTGGTAGGAAGCTAGTAAGTAGCTCAATAAACTGTAGTTGTTATTACAGCCAAAGAATACTTCTTTCCTGTTGATACTGACAGAAATAACACTTTGGAAATGATTTCCATTTTGTTCTTTTTCCTTAATGGCTTGTTCATCTGAACCCAGTGCTTGATTGGCAGTACCCTAATGTGGGATAAACAGCATCATTTATTCTGAACTTTAAAGAGTTGATCTTGTGTTCAAGCAGAAGATAACCAACAGGGCTCTTTTCAGTCCATCATTTGCCATTTGTCCTTAACTGACCAGATCTGTACTGACGAAGTTCACAGATCCAGACAACACAGATGGTTTTAAAAATTTATTCTCTTGAGAAAAATAAAATAGGGATTGTAAGAAATGTGAACATAATTCTGGTCCTAAGAGGATTTTCCTGAATTATCTAGTTATGTGTCTGAATTCTCTATGGAGGTTTGACAGGGAAAGTTCTGGCCTTGGTGTGGCCCTGAGCATGTGAATTTCCCCTTGACCTTCTGCTCTGAAAAGGGGTGTTGAGCAGTGGCTCCCACAAAAACCACCCCCGAAATGCTGGGGTGTGAAGTGGATCGTAACTGCAAAGCAATCACAGCTGATGGATGTGATGAGTTAAATTTATACCTCTCACTGCCTCACGGCACCTAACTTCCAAATATGCCACAATAACAACGCTAATGTCTGCAAGCAGCACCTTTGTTGTATCTCATTTATTTTTACCCCAAATTATGGATGCTTAAAAGAATTTACTGACTGCTTGGGTTTTCTGACTAATTGGGGTAAGTCTATGCTATGGCCATTAGGAGATTTAAATATAGCTCTTCCTGAGCGATACCCTTTATTGGATCCCCTGTTATCCTTTAAATATCTTGGTGTGCAAGTGGATAAAATTAGAAAGAATTTGTTTGCTTTAAATTACCAACCTCTGCTTGATAAAACTATTAGCGATTTAGCTAATTGGACGGCTCTTCCATTATCATTAATTGGCAGAGTTAATACTATTAAAATGGTTGTTTTATCTAAATGTTTGTATTTATTTCAATGCTTTCCCATCAAGCCACCTAAAAATCCTCTAAAGCTTTGAATTCTGCAATTAGTTTTGTTTTATAGGCTACAAAGAGAATTAAGATTAATCTTAAGACTACAACTACTCTGGGGTGGGGGTGAAGGATTAATTCTTCTTTTTCAAGGAATAGGTGAGTGTTGGATTCTCTTGATCAGGCTTTGTCCATTCTTCCCAAATATCTTCAATAAGAAGCTCCAAACTCCAAAAGAAGTTGAAAGGGGATTCTTTTTAATGCTGTTTATCTAATACAAACTTCATAAGAAAACTTTATATCACACATGTGCATGTATTCAATCACACGTTCATTCATTCTTACACTTATTGTGATTCTCTTGTATACACCAATATGCAAAATACAAGTATCTATACTAGATACCATGGAAGACTTCAAAGGTGAATAAAATTCAGTCCTTAGCCTCAAGAAGTTCAAATATTGAAAGTGAAAATAAAACATAAATAACAATAGGTCACACAGAAAGTGTGTCACCAGAGAAACGACCAATATGCTGGGATAGGCATCACTAAATCTGGCTTTAAATGCTGGGAAGTCAAAAAAGGCTTCCGAGAAAAGGTAATATCCAAGCTGGGTCTTGCAGGATGGGATTCCTACAGGGCCCTTCTAAGATTTAAAAGAACATTTAAAAGAGGAATCTAATGAACAAAATAAACTAACACGCAAAATAGAACCAGCGTCATGGAAACATGGGAGAGACTGACAGAACCCAGAGGGAGGAGAGAGGGGGATGAGGGGGTGAGAAGGGGAAGGAACTAGTCAAAGAGCATGTGCGAATGACCCACGGACATGGACAACGGTGTGAGGACTGACCGTGGGAGTGGGGACAAGGGGGTGTCTGGGAGGAGAAAAGCAAAGAGGAAAACATTGGGACAACTGTAATACAGTAACAATGATAATAAAAAAACATTTTTAAAAATAAAATAAAGTTGTTTAACTCTAAAAAAAACAACTGCAATAACACAACACCTTGAGAGTTTTCTTCTGATTAATAAAGTAACTTGATTTGTGGGACAGTTAAAATGCTCCACTCAGCTAAAAGGCAACCACTCCCTCTTTGGTGGATGAGGAGGATTCCATAGATATAACCTACCAGGACTTCAGCAAGACGTTTGGCTAAGGCTTTCAGGATTTCTTTGAGTATCAAGATGGGGACACACTAGCAGAATGATGGCACAGGTACATCAAATTCTAGCTGCTTGAAAAATGGTCACCAATGTGTTCATTACTGTTTTATTACTAATCTGGAGAAAGATCTCCCCAAAATATGCCAGTATGTTCTGTCTTTGGCTGTGTCTTGTTCAAAGTTTGTAATTACTTGGATAAGGACAAAGAGGAAGAGCTCAAGAGGCTGGAATACAGGGTCAGAGGTACTCACATGTACTAAACAGGAGAAAGTAATGTCCTGCCCTACTTTGTCCCACTTGCTATATAGTCAGGGAAGCCCTCACTCACGGCATCATCAGGCAATAGAAAATGCTTCATACTTGGAGTCAGAAAGCTTAAATTCAAGTCTTAGCTTGACTGAATATTACATATGCAATTTCAAGGGATGCTCTAAGCTTATCTGAGCCTCAGTTTTTCTGTCCATAAATTAGAAATAGTACAAGTTCCAGAGTTGCTGTGAGAATTGGGGATATAGAAAGAATTTTTAAACTGTATATCACTACCCAAAAGTTATCTTTTATGCTTATTATAGTAATGGTGGTGATAATAATAATAAGAGTTCTATGATGTCCTGAGGTCTTAGTTAAATTCTAACCTAGAGTAAACTAACAGTGTGACGTGGTTTTCACAATAGCCGACATAGTCAATGGGCTGCATTACTGAAATAACGAGATCAGAATTGTATCCCCACTAGGTTTATTTAAAGCCAATCTGCCCTGGGTTTAATTCTGGTCATTGTGGGACTCCTTGTATCTAAAGCAGAGTTTGACGTATAGTGAGTGCTCAGTAATATGTGTGGAATACATTAATTTTAATAAAGATGTTGCAGCACATCTAGATTCAGGTAATGAGAATTCTAAGAATACGATAATCACAATTAGTGCTCTAAAAAGTGAAAATGGGCCCTGGCTGGTGTAGCTCAATGGATTGAGTGCAGGCTGGGAACCAAGCGGTCCCGGTTTGATTCCCAATCAGGGCACATGCCTGGGTTGCGGGCCAGGTCCCCGTGAGGGCCATGTGAGAGGCAACCATACGTTGCTGTTTCTCTCCCTCTCTTTCTCCCTCCTTTCCCCTCTCTCTAAAAATAAAATAAAAATAAATCTTTGTAAAAAGTGAAAATGTTCTGCTCTGGCCGGTGTGGCTCAGTAGATTGAGCACCAGCCTTCGAGCCAAAGGGTCACTGGTTCAATTCCCCGTCAGTTCACATGCCTGGGTTGCGGGCTGGGTCCCCACTGGGGGGCACACAAGAGACAACCACACATTGATCTTTCTTTCTCTCTCTATCTTGCTCCTTCCCTTTCCCTCTCTCTAAAAAAATAAATGAATAAAATATTTTTAAGTGGAAATGTTCTATATAAAAAAGAGACAATTTATGAAGTCACCACTTATAAAGGAATAGGTCAAGGATGGGGTCTGTCATACTTGAAGGACAAAGGAACAGACCTGACACTAAAGACCTTCTATGGACTACACATTTGAAATAATTATTCTGTTTTACTAGAGGACAAACTGAGACCGGCGATCCAATAAGTGAAAGTAATATCTAAAATTATAAGCCTTCCAACAAGGGAATGGCTGGCCTTCGAATCCAAATATTTAAGCAGAATGTTTTAGAGGAGACTTCTTACATGTAGGCAGCCAGACTAGACCCCTAATTCCCAAATCTGCTTTGGCAATGCCT
>PVJI01006080.1:15000-47591 GCA_004026765.1 Micronycteris hirsuta | reverse complement strand
AAGCAGCCAGGGCTGAGAGCCACCGAACGGAGTCTGCTTCCCACTTTCCTGATGATAAAAACACCACATTTTCAAGAAACACAGTGTCTGAGGCCCCACTCATGGAGATTCAAATTCAAAAGGTCTAGAATAAGAACCAGGAGAGTCTGAAAAACACTGGACAAGATGATCTTTCATACCCTTCCCAACTCCTAAGATTCTGAGGATCTAATCCAACTGCTCATTAGTTCTGAATAACATCTTTGAAATACCTGCCTTATAGAAATCAGGCCCCAAGCACAAACATGCATGCTTCTAGCTGGCCATGGTATTCTTCATATGGTGTTTCTAAAGAATAAAACATATTTCTAATAAACTAAACAGCAATGAACCTGTTGACTTTTCAATTTACTGCAGTTTACCAGTTCAGCTGACTCCAGTAAAATATATGTACACATGTGGGCAAATGACAAGTGACTCGTCTTCTTCAAGAGTTACTCAGTATAAACAGACATGAAGCCTTGATCACTTAGGAGTTGAATGTGACATATTTAAATCAACATTTTCTAAATATTTTCATTTAAACACACTCCGTTCTCTAAAAATGTGAATATGTAAGTCACTAGAGTTTATTCTAGACACAGTCACTCTTCCCCATCCAATAGTTCACTCTAAAATCGAGGTGAGAAAGCAAACAAGTGTGTGAGGGCTGGTCTGCTGTCACAATCAGCAGCTTTCATTCGTTTTTGATAGTCCGACCTAAATCAGCTAAACAATAATGTTGTATCTCAATGAGCCCAAATCCACATCTTCTGCAAGTCTTCTCTTCTTTCTTCAATTCCTTGCAGCTTAAAACCAAGAGCAAAGCTTTCTATGTATCTTGAGAAAATGGTTGAGGAAAGAATGAAAAGGAAATTATTACTAAGCAGCCAAAATGTGATTTTTGCAGTTAGGCTTTTTTTCTCAGAGCTCAGTTTCCCCTTCGTCCAGAGGGAGAGGCCCCAGGCAGCGGCAGCTGCACCCCTGGGATATGTTTGCGTCTCTACCAGGGTACGTGATGCTCAGAGGGACTGATAGTCTTGCACACTCAGCTTATGAGATATAGGTTAAAGATAAAGATGGAAGGAAGATAAGCAGGCAGGAAGAGAGGAGAGCAGGCTGAGCATAACTATACCCTCCATAACTCAGACAATGGCAAGTAAGTCACACCTTTCATATGACCCTGTATTTTTGAAAGGAAAAAGTATGTTCAGTTTTGAGATTCTTTAGCTGATAATAATAGTTTCTATTGCGAAGGTAAGGGTGCATATCAAATGTGTTTTGAGAAAATCAAGTCATAGTATTTGGGAACACACATGCAAAAGCAAGTCAAAGAACTTGAGAATATACTTTATTTCTCAAAATGTGGTCTAGAATTCTCTAGGTCAAAGGAGACAAATTAATAGGATACTTATTCTTACTATGAATGATGTTTTACTTTAATGAACAAAACAGACATGTTGGTTTAAAGACAAATTCAGTAAGCAAATCTTCCATGCAAAATTATGTGTACTGACATATTAAAGATCTTTCCCTAAAGTTCCATCCCCTCCCCTCAAATCCCACCCAGTGACAAAGTCTGCAGACTGTCTTTTAGAGAGCTCCTCAAATCCCCTGGAGAACAGAGCTGGAGAACCCGTGCTGTTCCCCACAGAGTCTAAGCTTCCTCTACCTCACAGAATGAGAACAGGCCTGGAAGTGAAAGAAAACACTGAGCAGTTTCTTTCTCCAAGCGGTAAAAGATGGGAGAGAAGGTGAAAAAAAGGATCAGAGGCAGAAGGGGGCTGGGGGCAGGCACAGGACCAACCCCCCATCTCAACTGTCCGGGTCCTGCCCCTCCTCTGACGGTGGCCGGTTCCTCTCCTTCTCAAGCGGCGCCTGGACACCCGTCATACCGCCTCCCGGGAGAGGTTCGACCAAACTGGCAAACTCACTTGCCTGGTTCACTCCAAGTCATTCTCCCTTCTACACAATTCAGTTTAATTCAGAACACCTCTGTGGAACACCTACCAGGTGCCAGACTCCTCAGGAGGACAGGAGCACAGAGGTAGAAATGTCATCTCTGCCTCACTCAGCCTGCCTACTAAGTGGCCTGCACAGGGTAACGCAGTTCACAGTGAAGACTACAAATTATACAAATCTGTGACATTTGCCAAGAATGAATAGAATTGAAAACAAAATTGGATTTCAGGTCACTGGTTATCACTCGGGGGGCCTCTTTCTGGTAGGTGCGACTTAAGGTAATAATAATAGTCTATGTTTATATAAAGCTCTGGAGTTGACAAAGTCTCATGAACATGATTGCACTGTGAAATAGTAAGATTCAGCTTTTCTTTCTCAATTTGCAGGCTAATAAAACTGAGCGTAATAAAAAGTAAGGTCATACCATACTAAGATTTTTATAAAATATTATTCAATGGTCAATATACACACAGAAAAAGATTAGGCTGGCTCCCTATTATACTAATACAGCCGAAGTACTTCCAAAATATAGCTTAAATTACCCTAGAGAATAAAGCTTGGAGAGATGAAGGTACCAAGTATTTTGAGCACATTTTACTAAGGGACAGAGGGAATTAAGTCACAGTCTTCACACAGTGCCCAGGAGGTAAGGCAATACTACTTCTCCACGTCTCACCTGGAACATTCTTCTCTGGATGGCTATGATAAAAGCCCTGTAGACAGAGTTGAGTGCGGGTTGTAGTGACTTCAGCATCAGAACACAAATCAAAGACCCCAGGAAATTTCCTGAACCGTGCAGCTTACTGGGCAAATGATTTAATCAACTTGGATTTAAATAATGTTATCTCCAGGTGGGGGTAGAGATTAATAAGGCTGTCTTTCAGGAAGGTGTGGGAGCCGAGGAGTTATTACTTCGCAAGCACCCATCTGAAAACTGGGCTGTCATCACCGGGCGTGCCCAGCTTTGATGAGGCCTCCGGGGCTGGAGAGCCAGCCCGCGCACATTGAGATGGGCTGGGGCTCCTCGGATGAAAGCGGTCTCTACAAGACATGTGGATGTGCATCTGATAATCTTTGACATATGTTTAATATTTAGATTTCCAAGATTACTCATGTTAATATCCGCTGCACATCTTACTTTTTTTGCCTTTTGTGCACACTGGGAGATGTGGGTTTGGACACGTTTCAAGCCAGATTTGTTCCTGTTGCTTTATTGCTGCTAACCACAGGGTCACTAAAATGGGAAAATCATCTGCTTCTTCCTCTATGGAACTCTGAATTCAAAACTTCCAACTCAAAAAAGAAAAAAGAAAAGACACGAGTAAATGAATAATGGATGCAGTAAAAATAAATGTGTGGTTCTGGGCCCCATTTAATTTTTCTTAAATGACAGTGTTGTTAATGCTATGAAATATTTTCTCTGATAAATGTGAGTTAGCTAATTTGCATGAATGGCTAGTCTGTCATTTTTTTATTCTGTTGAGTTATGGGTTTTTTAAAATGGGTTCTATCCTGTGTAGCTTTTAATATATTGTTATTATATGTGATCACTGAGCTTTCCTAATGGCACATTAGGAAACATAGGTTTCATCGTTTAAAAAAATAGAAATTAATTTTGAAAAACTAATTTATGCAATAATGACATTCTTCAAATAAATGTATTTACAAGGAAAAACCATTTACATGTTTTTCAGTATTACTTTTAAGTTCAAAAAATTTTATTTTTTGGCCAAAGTGTCAATCACAAAAACTTGGGAAATTTAAAAATTAAGCCTGCTAAGTTCCCCTCCATGCTTAAGTTTCCATAATTTCCAATGGCTAAAAACTACATGTTCTACAAAACCTGTCTTGTGCACCTGTGCCATGATTGGCTGAGGAGCTAAAGAAAGTTTGTTGGATTCTGAACCTTAAATTTTGCTCCATTCATGCACGTTAAATAACGTTCATAATAATACCTAGAGAGAGGTTTCAGTGGCCTTCCTTTGAATAAAGCAAGTAAAGAAAGAATGGGTGTGCCAAAGGAAGGGAGAAGGAATTCCAACCAGTGCATCACTCTCAATGACTCTTGCTTTTTAAGTGTTTTTAAAGTAAACTCCATGCCCACTGAAACCTTGAGATAGATACCTAAGCCTCAAAATTGCCCAACCTCACATCGACAGCATTTGAACATCGATGAAATCATAACCCACGAGGCAATTACTTCAGAGTTATAAGCTTTAGAAAATGGTATTCTATGACACCGGAAGTGCCATGTCAGCAATCATCACACTGGAAAGCACTAACGAATAAGTACTCTCTGGCTGCCTTGGCTCATAAATGACAGAATACTAAGACGAAGAAATCTGATTTAAATCCACCAGGCATTGAAAAGTGGAGGTGCGTTTGAAAGGTCGAATGCCCACGGCCCAGGATTTTGCTTCAGCACAGAGTGGAAGGCCTTGAGACTCTAGGTTGTATAGATTCAAGTTCAAATCCCCCTTGGCCACCTACCTGTTCTCCTGTCTCCTCTGAGCATTTCTTTCCTACCATACAGTAAGTTCCATATGTTAGCTGCTGTTACTAAAGTATTTATACAATGGAGGAAATAAGACCCACTTTCTGGTACTATTTTGTAGATTGGTGAAAAAACATTATAACTCCAAACACAATACATGACAGTTAGTTAGCTGCTACTCTTTCTCCTATTGTGTCTTTATCATTAGGAAGATTTTCATTAGACTGTAAGCTACTAATTAGAGCAGGGATTGTGTCGCTTGAATTTAGTGATGTGTCCCCAGCCCTCAGAACAGTTTGCCCAGTCCTCTTACCCTGATACCACTGACGTAATTCATACCATATCCAATGTCTGCTTGTTTGCTTTTTAAGTATAAGCCTTTGATTTCAAAACACATTCAGACTCAAAATTAGAGTACCCTGTGAGTGTTGTGACTAATTTGGTTGTACAGACAGCTGCAGATCAAGGCCAAGCTCTGGAAGCAAAGAATGGCATCAGTGTCCCTCTGGTTTTTGTGGCTCTGTGACCTACTGCAATAACTGAACATTCCTGAGCTCCAACCTACTTACCTATGAAACGAGGAAAAATGGCAGCAAGTGGCTTACCTAGTTCAGGTGTACTGTTTCAAGGGCCAAATGGGATAATACATATCCCATCAGACAATGTTTAATGCTTTACAAATATTACTTATAATAAATATTACTTCTCATCATCCACTAACACCATTGAATGCCTTATTGTTCTCTGGACAAAAGGAACTCTGGAGACGAAGGGGCAGCAAACTGTAGCCTGCAGGCCAAATCCAGGCTGTGAGCTAAAAATGGGCTTTACATTTTCAGATGATTGAAGATAATCAAAACAAGAATTAGGTTTCATGACACACCTGAAAAGCTTGGAATATTTACTGTCTGGATCTTTACAGAAAAAAATTTGCCAACCCCTAACTCTAAGAGTTTACATTAATAATATTTTTAGTTTCCTTTAGGATTAAGCCTTAAGGCAGGTAGAACCTATGCACTACACAATTAATGCTAGGATTAGCGGCCGCTCAGGTAGAAAGATGAGCACCTCCTTAAAAGTAGGCCCTGGGTGTGCCTCCCTGGTCTTAGAAACTCCCTCAAGTCCTGGGCTAAGAGCTGCCTATTCTCACCTGCCCACTTCTCTGAAACCAGATTAGCCTACAATCTCTACGGCCAAGGTCAGTGTTTCTCTCGTTCACCTCTTTATTCTTAGCACCCGCCACACAGCAGGGATCTCCTAAGCATTTGTCAAATAATGAGGGAATGAATGGATGCATTTAACTGTTCATTCATCCTCTTTTCAAGGGCCGGCTCCAGCTCTTGCTCTTCTCTGAACCCTTCAGAAACCACTTCTTTTTTGTGTCCTGGAGTTCCATGCCTTCCTTGATCCAAGGGTGGCAATGCAGGATTTCTGGACACTCTTGAACTACTACTGTTTGTTAACCATTGTCCAGTTGACTTACTTGTTATGTCGTTACACTTCGGTTCTTCCAGTTAGATGATGCAGCTGAGTGTCAGGTCCAACAAGGCTCCCAGCCTTCACTTTTGCCTTCTTCCTCAAAATCCAGCGGGCAAATCCATGTGCACTTGCAGCAAAATGTATTAAAGCCGCTCTAACCTCAGCATCTATGATTCAACATGGAGACACTCTCCCTGCAGATCTGCCTTGGACCGCAGCCCCTGATCTGAGTTCTGACCTGCTACCTGAACCCTAGGGTACACCTTTACCTGGTTGGGGTCATTGGAGGCAGGGGTCTGCTCTTGCTGGGCCCCTTCATAAGGGCTGGAGTTCCACTTCTCACCTCCAGCCTGGTGCTTGGGGCTGCAGGATCTGCACCCTCTGACTCTTGGTGCTAGCAGTCTCCTGCTTGCTGGGCCTTGCAGAAGTGTATTCTCACGCCCCCATGTTGGACCATTCATCTGGAACCACACTTACAATTATTTGCCAGTACTCTAACCTCTAGGATATTACGCTTTATCCACTTCTTCCGGCCTACCCCAACCTGTGGTAAGCTACCAGGCCAAATTAGGCCAAGGCCCGAGATCTGAGATTTGGAAGGGATTCTATGACTTACACTTCTTTTTTATCCACAACATGCCTGTGTGGTGCTGACTCACTGTAGGCTTACCATAGGAGCTCAGTAAAGACCCATTGATTGATCCAGCATAAAAAATAATAATAGTAAAAGATGGTTGCTCATAAGGTGTCATATCTAAGTTTCCTGTGTTTCAAACTCCATGTCCCCCACCCCCATCAGACACATCTCTTTTGTATAAAAAATATTTCGTGATCTCCCCATTTGCTGTCCTGAAATGAAATTCATAGAACATTTATATCAAATTATAATACATCACTAGACATATAATGTCCTAAATATAAAGAAGAAACAAAAAGAAAGTAATTAATAAAATGATATGTATTTAAACACATGCATAAGGAAGGCATGAAGAATAGCTACACACGTGCCTCTGTCTGGAATGACAGCCACAAATGCTACTCCAATGGTGCAGCGCTGCTGCAAGTGACGTGATGTGTCTCGGTGTCCAACTCTTGGCAAAGTCCTGAGCAAAGCAAAATATAACTTTTCCCTAATATACACAGTAGTTGTGCATTCGTGGAAAATTAAATGTATATTAAAATGGGGCAGCAAAATATGTAACCTGGAGTTAGGTTTTAGGCTTGGGTAATTATAAACAGGTTTACCTACATGAATGCCTGGCAGGACATTCAAAAGCCATGCGGGATGCTGCATGACTCTTTACTGTACGGGACTGTCCTGTGCACAGAGGATGCCTTGCACCCCTGGCCCCACCCAGTGCTGAGACATCCCAAAAGTGCTGCCAGGAATTTGCAAAGCACTCTGTAGGGAGCAGTCATACCTCCCTTGAGGACTATTGGTCTAACCCCCCTATTCAAAACCGTCCTGCTCTCAGATGTCCTCCCAGGAAGCACACCTCTTTTGACCTTGAAACCCCCAAGTAAAAGGTTTGACTAAGTGACTAAGTGCCTGTCTTTTAGAGGTTGGCACACACCAGATCCAAGGACCAAGGTTGTTGAATGAAGCCAAAGATCTCAGCACTACCCAATCTTAAGCCTGTGATATACGAGGTTATAAGAAAAGAAGACTTGGTTCCCTCTAGCCAATGAATTACATTAAAAGGCAAAACCATCAGCATTTCTTTACTCTGCTTACTCTCTGCATCATATACTCATTTTGCTCTTTAAAACCATTGAATT
Organism: Micronycteris hirsuta; assembly: GCA_004026765.1. Taxonomy (NCBI): domain Eukaryota; kingdom Metazoa; phylum Chordata; class Mammalia; order Chiroptera; family Phyllostomidae; genus Micronycteris; species Micronycteris hirsuta. Next base: position 39,859 of record PVJI01006080.1, on the reverse strand, counting down.
TAAGGGCTGACGGTAAATCTGTCCCTTTGCATGCAGCATATAGACGCATCTCTAACCACTTCCATTTCTGGCCTACCAGATCACACTTCCCTTTCCATCCCTCTTCCATTTCTCCTAATACACATGAAAAAACATCCCCAACTACAGACCCTCTTTCTCTAACCTTAAATTGCGGCTGGCCTTCCTGCTGCAGTCTGTCCCAGCTGCAACCCTTGCTGCATTTCTACATAATCTGTGTAGGCCTAGACGGTTTTCCAATCTCCCTCATCTGGTTCCCTCTGGGAAGGAACACCCTGAATGGTCATCTCACTTTGTGTGACTTCAGCTGCTGCCTGACATCTCCACATGCACTTCTATGCATTTTGTTCTTCAACATTCACCTTCTGTTTCCACAAAGTGGGACCTCAGTGTACGTGGCTTTGTACTCCATCCTCTGGGACTTTTCTCTTGCTCTCCACCTAGAAGGACTTTTCCTTCCTTTTGCCTATTAAATTCTAACACCCTTCAGAACAGCTTAAATATCATTTCCTCCAGGAAGCCTTCCTAAATACTCTCTCTCTGAGTTCTTGCACCATTTTTTATAGTGCGTCTCTTTTGCGTCAACCTTGAAGACAAAGGTCCTTGGGGGATTCTTTTGTGTCCCCAGTGGCACCAAGGAACTTGTCACGGCAGCAAAATTGTCTAACACATTCTTTGGTTTTATGATCTCAAAAGACAGGAAAGTGATAGACTGAGCCCACATTTGAAATATCTGGGGAGGAGGGCCCTAGCCTCTCCTTCAAAATCACTTCGTTTCTCCTCGGCTGTAGTAGAATTCTGTTAAGTAACCGGCTGGCCCAGAAGGACACACTTCCCTTTTTCAGTAGCAGCATTAGTGCATTGCAAGTAGAGATATAACTTCATGGTGTCTCTGAAAACATTAACTAAGACAATAATAAATTAACACAATAGCCAACTAATAGCACTGTGATGCTTTCATGTACGAATTGGAATGTGAACACTGAGATTTTCATTTCATGGTTGAAAAATACACGAGTTGACCCAAATACTAATTTCTGCATTTCTGTCATTTACATACCATGGGTCAGTAATCATTTCTTGCCTAAATGGCTTTCCAAATGAAAAGCTGTAATATTGTAATGGTTTATCATATTTACAAACATCACATTGTGCTATCTCCCCCCCAATCCCCATGGTGCTTTGGATTCGCAAACAAGCAGATCCCATTCATTCTCTGAGAAGGCAGGAGCGGAGCCTGAGTGGAGTGGGCACGTTCCCTGGGGGAGATTCTTTTGTTTTCTCTTTCCTGGTGGTCATGAGCCCAGGAACCTGTACTCCACTGGGACATCTTCTAGGTACCTCATTTCTCCTGCATGCCCTTTGGTCAGCATGGATGGGTTCTGCCTGTGTCTCGGTAATGGCTCTCCTCCCTGGGCCTGAAAAATTGAGCTGCTCTGAAAATGTCTTCTTAGGAGGTTGCAACTGCTGAGAGATCTGAATGTGATATTTGGGAAGGGTAATGCATCCTGATGTTTTCTGTTGCAGTTCAGAACAACATCAAGTGAAATGTCTGAAGCGATTTTTTGCCCCTCATCTTAATGCTGGGATAACACAAATCAGCGCATGAGTTAACCGGCCTTTCATGTAAGCCCCTCCCCTGTCACTGGATTTCCGTGTCCTGACTTACCTGCTCTATCAGGGATCTTGCTCTTGTCATCGGGCAATAGGCCTCTTACAAATCTGTGTTTTTAAAGATTGATAGACTTAGAGCCACAGAATAGACGAGAAGCTGGTAGAACAATTACTCCTTGCCCCAGCAGGCTGACTTTACACATCGGCCTTGCTCTGTAATTATAACTTGGGGTTGAATGTCAGCAGCAAGCATTTGTGCATGTGCAGAGACAGTTGCCCCTTCCTCACCACACACATGCACGCTCTCAGCCCGAGATGCTGCTCTCTAACTAACACCTCTTTCGTCGGGCTTCTGCTGCTCCTACTTTGGCACAAGCACTTAAAAGGAAACTTAAAAAAAAAAAGGTGTTGAGGTCATTTATTAGACTCTCCTGTGAATTTGGTTTCAGGACTAGAAAGCAGTGCAGTAGTTGTGTGATTTATGAAATCCCTCCCGCTGCTGCTTTTCCTTATTTTTAGGGTGATGTGCAGGAAGTGAGCTAGCTAGGAGTTGACTGGTCACATTTCACACCATTGCCTGTGAGTCCTAGAATGGAGGCATGAAAACAATCATGTGGACGGAGAGGTGGCGGGGAGGGATTTAGCTGTTAATGGAAATTTCTCCTTCAGACCCTCTGGAAAAAAACGTTACCTTTTAGAAGATGGATCTCTCTCTCTCTTTTTTTTTTCTCCCTGGCCCCTATGTTTTAAAAAGGTTAAGGCAGGGGGTGTGTGTGTGCGCGCGCGCGCGCGTGTGTGTGTGTGTGTGTGTGTGTGTGTAGGGGACCTGGCAGAAAGGGAGGGGAGTGGAAAATGATTGTTATCATCCCCAAGTCCTTCTTCTCTAGCTGGCTGCAGCTCTGTTTATGAAATGCCATAACAAAAGTGAGCTCACGCCTGTGTGCTTCCATCCTGCAAGGTTCCTGGGTGCCAGATGGGCACTTTGTGACTGTATGAGCGTGGATTATTTCATTTCCTACATCTGGGACTCCACATGGCTGCCCAGAATGCCATAGGAGAGAGGCACTACTTCTCAGCTGGGGGAACCTACCTTCACCAGAGATCCCCAGGGAGCACGGGGGGTAAAGACAGCAGCTTTGAAAGTTCACATACACCAGGGACATTGGGGACACTTTTAGAACCCAGCACAAGGTGGATATAAACAATAACCAATGATGTATGTCAAATGCAGCTTTAAAAAAAAAGGATGAAGGAAAGAACAAATGAAAACAAACCATAAGCATTTTTCAGTCTGGCCTAGGAAGATGTTTTGGAAATAACATTTTGTATTTCAGTTTTGAAATTTGGTTGTGACCTTCTAGTCACAGACTTCTTTCTCGCCTATGCATGCCAGTGGTACAGCTAAGCGAACTGAAATGGTCTGAGGAACGCCGGCATATACCACAGCCTCCTGGCCTCTTTATCACTTTTTTCAGTTAATGGGATGTGGTGTATTGGCATGAAATGGTAGCAAGGATGCTTACTTTTCCCCAGTACTGTTCCGAAATTGAGTGTACGAAGAAGCAGCGCACTTACTGCTGTTCAGGTGAATCCCATGGACAGCAGCTGCCTAAAACGTAGGTTCTTCCTGTTTTTAGATTCGTTGTTGAAAATCTCACCATCGCCTCCATTTCTCCCCCCACAAAAACAGTTATCCAAATCACTCAATTAGTCCTGCAGGGGAAAAAGTTTTTTATAAGAATATGTGACTTAATGTTAAAAAAAATTTGACAGTTGACTTAACTGTTTTGCATAAGATATTTACAAACCACAGCAGATTAAAGGGGGGTTTTATGCATTTTCACATCCTGCTTGGTTTAAAGCAGCAATTTTCTGCAAGGACAACAGAGAAAAAAATACATGCTTTATACTGCTTATATTAATTACATTTTTTCATTACCCGTCATGTTTTCTGCAGGCTTGTGTATTATTGCTGCAAAATGTAATGAAATAGAAAGGAAAAAAGAATGGACTTCTGGGAAATTTTCCAATTCTTGAAATGCAATGTTAATTGAGAGCTATTTTTAGGGAGGCACAGAGAGTGCGGGACCCAGTGCCATCAGTACAAATGGGCCCGGTCCAGGTGTGGCTTCCCTGGTGACAGCCTGGAGTTTTGATGCTGGAGAGCTAGAAAATCTCAGTCTTGCTTGGTGCCAAGTCTACTGAAGGTCATGGAAGGATTTGTACAGATGAGCCACCCACACACAGGTACTAAAAGAAAAGCAAGGAGGGATGAAGGTGGAGTCCTATAGAGCTCAGGCCCTAGTGATGCTTTGTAGCAATTTCCAACCTCATCGTCAACCTCCATGCCATCAGAGTGAAAAAAACTAATCAGTATTGAGGGAAATGGTGGCATATAATGAAATGCTTCCCAAGGCCCTTAAAATGAGAAATCTAAAAAGTGCCCAAAAGGTGGTAACAAACAAGATCCTTCATCAGGAATCACCTTCTCCTGCTGGAAAATTAAACTTCTTAGCCTTCAGTATATTCTGTCAAGAACTTAAGGGAACTTGTTTGAGAATCAGGAATTTGATGGATTAGAGAAATAGTGTTCCTTATATTACCAAATTGAGTAGACCCTAGAACTCATTTTCCGTTTGATGAATGTAAATAAATGATTCTCAAATCCATTGATGACCTTCTATATCACTTCTGAGCCCCAGAATCCCATTTTGTGGTACAGTGTTGGAAGCAACCTGCAAATGATTGAAGGCATACAGTTTACATGTAAGAACATGTTTATAGGAGCAACATGTTTACAGGGGCCACATGTTCTTTCAAGAAGGTCTCAGAATGGCTTCAAATAATTCAGAAACTCTGGGCCTATTTTAAAATTCCTGATCCCAAGGCCCGGCTGGTGTAGCTCAGTGGATTGAGCGCGGGCTGGGAACCAGAGGGTCCCAGTTCGATTCCCAGTCGGGGCACATGCCTGGGTTGCAGGCCAGGTCCCCAGTGAGGGCCATGTGGGAGGCCACCATACATTGCTCTTTCTCTCTCCCTTCTCCTCTCTCTGAAAATAAATTTAAAAAAAAAAATTCCTGATCCCAACATACCATAAAATAGCATTTGAGGCCCTTCTAGTGAGTGTCCTGGCCACTCCTCAACATTAATCTCTTGCAAATGCATTATTTAAAAAAAGAAGAAGAAGAAGAAAGAGGAAAAAAAAAGAAGAATTGAACAATTGCTTAAAAACACTAAATTCCTAAATTTCTTGTTGCTGCTTGTACTTTCACAAAGTAAACTCAAATGTCCATAAAGGCCACCTGGCCAAGGCCTGCTTTAGGCTATCAGACTTAGAAGTCCAGTAACAAGCAAAATTTCGCCCAGGTGTGAACTATAGGAAAGAGCAAAGGGGAAACGATTTCTAGCCACCCGTCTCCTCGGGGATATGAGGCAGGTACTGCGCTAGCCCATCCCAGCTCCCGGCCATCCATCCAGGTCTCAGTCAGTGCTGTGTGCTCACTCTGAAGTCAGCAGATTACAATACTCTACTGCAATGTTGCTTTCGGATGCAAGTTCGCTATCTGCCCTAGGACTATTGCTTCAGTCCCGACAAACTTTTTAGGGTAAAGTATGTCACTGGAAGTAGAATTTCAACATCTTAGGAGTCTCTTCCAGTTGCAAATTCAATTACAAGAGCAATTGGTAAAACCAGTGATACATGGAGTGAGAAGGCAAAATGGAAATGGTGCATGAAAACCAAAAGTCCATAGCTGGGTAGACAGGAACATGAGTTTCCATTCCTCACTGCCTGGATGCAAATCAAGAAGACTAACCCAGATAGTTCCTGTCTAGCCTAGACCACATGCAGTAGCATTTAAGGCTGGGCTGGACCAGCTGGTAAGTGTTTCTGGTTTCCATCTCCTGCTCATCACGATGATAACAGGCGACCTTCTAAGCAGTTCCTGGTTTGCTCCTAGTCACTCCCCTTCTGAATCATTTCTTGCTCCAGATTTAGCCTCTTTGGCTTTCTCTGGTCTGTTATTTCTAACAGGGCTATATCTCCATTTCTCTTTTTTTATCAACTTTAAACAATAACTATCCACTCCCTGCTATGAATATTTCGTTCCCTTACACTTCCACCTCCCACTTTATCTACCTTCCACTTCCCAATTGCTAATACTTAGAGCTTAGGCTCTCTTATTACATGGCCAATGTCAATTTCTCATTTCAGCAATTTTATCTGTTTAATAAAAGTATTGCTGGCCCTGTCTTTCCTTCTTTTTCTGAACACTAACCCCTCATTCCACATCTCAATATCTGTCAACTGGAACATTTGTGCAGAGTTGATAACATTTATGTTCTTTTCTATAATCATAATAAAGCTTTATGTGGGTCTTTTTAGGGATTGACTCTAACAATTAATAACTTATAACCTATAAAAAGGGTTTATAGGATTATAATTACATAAATACAGGGGTGGGTTTACAGTTGTTCATACAGAAAAAGATATGTAGATTATGATTATTACAATAATAATAATAATAAAAGACATGTCGGTTATGATTATTACAATACAGAATCCTACAAAATTAACTCAAAAGAATGTCACAATGCCACTGTAAACTGAATTTTTCCCACTCCTGTATTTCCACTTGTAGAGCAATCTCTTTCTTTCTTGAGACATCTACCCAGCTCTCTCTGCACTTCTGCTCCCATCCAGATAGCTTGCTCCTTAGCTGCTGCCTAGCTGTCATCAAGGGACTTCCTTCCCTGCCCTCTGGGTTAAAGCTATTGTGTCCAAGATCTCATGTCTTCCTCCTTCATGGTGTGTTTCATTTTGCTGAATTTCCCTCTCAATTATCTTCTTCAGAATTATAAATTATATTTCATGTATGTTGATATTCTTTTCCCTCTCCACTAGATTGGTGGTTTGGCTGAGTACAGAATTCTATGGTCAAAATTACTTTCCCCCAGAAATTTGAAGATATTGTTCCATTGTCTTCCAGAATCCAATGTTGTTGATGAGAAGTCAAAAACCATTCTAATTCTCATTCTCCAGAAGGTAACCTGTCTTTTTCTGGTATTGAATCTCTTAGGAGTTTCTCTTTTTTCTTGAGGCTGTGAAGTTTCATAGGTATGAGTCTAAGTATAAACAAAAACTGGCTTTAAGGCATTTTCATGGAAAGGTCTGCTTCTTTCTGTCTTTTCTGACAGGAGTTAAAGCAAAAGCCATATTTTGGTTTCTGAAACTCACATTTATATCAGGGAAGAAATAAATCATGAATGCATATTAACATAATTTTCTTTCATATTAAAAATTGAATTTAGAGTACAAAGTTAAAATATTTATAACCAAGTTAATAAATACATCCTCAAGTTAATAAATGCATGTATGCAAAGTCACTAACTTTATAGTTTTTATTTTTAAAGCCCTCAAAGGCAATAAAGTAGAGGTTACCCATTTCTCATTCATGAAATAGAAGAGGCTGGATAAGGAAAATGCCTAAATATTTGATATTTTCTTAGGTTTACCCAAAACCCAAAAATTTTAAGAGAATGGTGAAAATAATCAAGAGAGTTTAAGGAAGAAGGAATATAAAGAAACATCTTCTTGGATAGATTTTGTATAAACACCTCATCATATAGCAAATGAACCTGGTTTAGAACATACAGATCTGGAAGAAAATTTTGGCTCTACCATTTTCTAGTTGTGTGAGTCTAGAGAAAATTACTTAAACTCAATAAATGTTAGTTTCTTTCCTTACTTGCCCCTAACTCTATTGGTTAAATATTGAGACTTGGGGAGTTAGAAATGTTCTTTATCCAGTGTGCCATGGTGAGCTAAAAAGGATGGATTGGTAAATGTAACAAAATGTTAAACTGGAAGTTTTGATGGATGTACCAACATACAATTGATGTCTCATCTCAGAGAAAGTATGGACCCTATGCAGTTCCAAAGGCAATTGCATAATCCTTGAATCTGGCATTCACTTTGAAGATATATAAGGGCACTGACAGTGGAAATAAAGAAAGAATTCTGTGCCTCGACCAATGTGGTTCATTTGGTTGGGCATCATCCCACAAAGCAAAAGTTTACTTGTTGGATTCCCAGTCAGGTCACATGCCTGGCTTGCAGGTTTGGTCTCCAGTCATGGTGCATTTGAGAGACAACCGATTGATATTTCTCTCTTATGTCAATGTTTCTCACCCTTTCTCCCTCTCTCCCCTCATCTCTAAAAAAATTAAGAAAATCTTTTTAAAAAGAAAAGGAGGGAGGGAGGGAGGGAGGAAAGAAGGAAGGAAGGAAGGAAGGAAGGAAGGACGGAAGGAAGGAAGGGAGGGAGGGAGGAAGGATTTTGTGAGAAGGATTTTAGAGGCTTTGGGATTCTGGAGCTCCCATTCTCCTAAGGAAGGTCGGTGAAGCTCTGGATACCTTAATGCGTATTTCCTGCAGTTACCAAACAGGTGACCAATGCCTAGGTTATATTTGAGGAAGTTAAAATGGCCCTTGGAAGCAAAGTAATAGACTGCACTTAAGAAGTAACTACTCACCAAGGTTTGTGATCACTAAGAACTTGCTGTAGAAAGTTCAGGGCTGTTTAAAAAGGGATCTAAGGGGTGCTCAACAGACAGAGGAGACACACAGGAATTGTCTCCTAATATAGATGAAACTATCTTAAATTGTATTGTGTTTATTAGCAAAATTCCCTTTTTCAGTATATATTTCTATACTGCCCACAGAGAACTTTGTGATCCCAAATCCACAATACATCTGCAACTCTTCTAACTTATAATCTAATTAAAAATAGTAGCTAACATTTAATGAGAACTTTTTGTGTGCCAAGCACTATTATAAGTGCTTCATATCCATTAACTCACAACAGGTGTGGGAAGTAGACATTTTTATGCCATCCCCATGACAAAACTGAAGCACAAAGAGTGTACCTTGCCCACAAATTCATAGCTAGGAAGCAGCAGAACTATGGTTCAAACCAGGTGGTCCAGCTCTAAGGTCTGAACTCTTATTCATTACAACATCGTCTCTCTAAAGTCTGTGCAAGAGCAATCCCAAAGAAATAAGTTCCTTCCTTCTATTTTCAGCAAATCTGGCAATTTTAAAATCATTTAAACTAATTTTTTCAAGTTTTCAGAAGAGTCTGTGCTGATTTGGAGTTCCTACAAAAAAAATAAAAAGTAAATTTCAAAACTCTTAGAGTTACTTTTCAAAATTAAGTTTGTGTGGGAATGGAATTGAGAAGGAAATAAAAAAATAAATATGGTACTTGGTGTCTGCAATTGTCCATTTATCAAGATGAGTCAACACCACCCAACCTAAGTTTGATGAGTTCAATATTTTCAGGACTAGAAGAACTTCTCGTGACCTGTATAATTGAGCAGAACTTCTTGGTTAAGATGAGCCTGGGGCTGGACCTCAGCTCTCAAGGCTAAATTTCTTCATTCCATAGTTCTTCTAGGTCACTGTCAAAACCACGGGTAATTTTACACTGCAGTGATCTGTGCCTTTTCCTGGCCTGAGGATAAATAGAAAACTTAACAGTTCTGAGAGTTGTTGACACCATGTACTCAGAAACACAATCAGAAACTGTTAAGGGAAGCCTTGAAGGATGTGAATGAAGGATGTGGACATTCGCACATGGTGACTCCCCACATGATGCCAGCTTTGCTCCCCAGCTCTGTAGCCAAAACAATGAACAGGGCAGAGAGGGTGCAGGGGCACATGCCTGAGGCTTTAATATAATACAGTAAGGGATGAGCACTCTTAGCAAAGCTTTGAATGACCATTTTCTGGTAACCATTTGCTCAAGAGAGGGGTTACAATGACACCCAAGATGCCTGCAGGGAAAATCCAGTTTCTCCCCAACTGCTGTCAAATGTAGCTGATGGCTCTCTTGTTTGACAAACACACCCTGATACATTTTTTTAAATTATTTTCACCCTTATGTGTGTAGCCCACCCAATCTAAGCTCAAAGAAATAAGGAGGTGGAGCTGCATTTTCCAAACGCTACAATGAAACACGGTCTGACAACAGGACATGTTTGAACTGAGAACAATTAAGGTACCTAATGACTTAAGGTAAAGCTAAGAAGGAAGGAGTGGCTGGAGGTAGAGAGACTGTGACCTCTGAATCCTTGCTTTAAAACATGAACTAGACAGACACATGTGGGCTCAGCTCTAAATGCCACTCCAGCCCTGGGTGCCATTCAAGTGAGTAGCCTAAGCAATTCCCCCGAGTCTTCCCCTCTGTATACAATGAGAGATGTTTTTCAGTTTTCCCTCTCACACATACAAGAGTCTCACAATGTTTCCCTTATTTGGCTGAGATAGATATAGACAGCGTCGGTCTCAATTTAATTACTATTCACTCAATATAAATGACTTTCATTCTTTCATTCACTTCCTTACTCACTCCATATTATATAGCAAATGCTGATCTAGGTACAGAGGATTCACAGATAATTAAGCCATTGTCCTAGTCGGTGGAAAATGAGGGATGTTTAATGTGCTATATGCGAACGCAATAACAGAAGTTATGTGCATGATGATGTAGTGACTGCAGAAAGGACAGGGTGATTAAATAGAGGGATGGGACTCAGGACCCAGAGTATCCTGACCTAGAGAGGAGAACAGGAAGGGTCTAGGGCTTTTTCCTCATTAAAATAAGGAGCTAGGACTTTGCACATCCCTGTCTGAGCCCTCATCTTACCATTGACATGGGTGTCAGGGGCCTTCCTCCAAGTCCTTAGATTCAGATGCCATGTGAGCCTCAGAAACAGGAAGGGGGCTGTTGAAGCTATTTTGCAGAGTTGAATAAATCAACAATGGGACTATGAGCAATGACCTATAACAAGTCCTTGGCTCAAAAGCAAGGGAACACCTTGCTTAAGATGAGAACAATTCACCTGCCTAAGGGTCCATCCTGGAGGTGAGATGCTTCGAGGGAGCACTGGTGGGCCTGGCTGTGGGTATGCTGAACTCTGCTCCACGGCAGGCAGAGCCATGGAGAGGGTTCTCTTGCGGCAGCTGGAAAAAGGATGATTAAGAGGCAGCATAAGTCGCATGGATCCTGTCCTAGCATTATGCTTTCTGAAGATAATGATGATGAACGAGATGACGAATGATCTATGATATTACTATAAAACCCTCCTGTCCTTTCTTGCCTTCTTTTCTTCTCCTATTCTCTTTCCTGTCTCCAAATCCATTTCTCTAACTCTCGCATGATTCAAACCCCCTTTCCTGTAAAGACAACCTGAAAACGTCCTCCACATCAGCTCCTGAGCCACCTGAAGCCTGCCTTCCTTGCTAATGATGATGATCATGCCGATGTCAGCTGACACAAGCCATTTTCACATGGAGTATTTGATGGTTCTGTATTTTGTTCTGATGATTGTTAGCTCTTTTGGTTCATTGGTGTTGGAAATAAATCACATCTAACCTCTTTTGTACTAAAATTAACTGTCTCCTTGGACTGATTATCTTGCCCTTGGTCTCTGTGGAGTTGCACCCACAGGATCTCCAACGTGCCTGGCAGCCCAAGTGGTTTGGTGAGAGAAGTGAGGCCAGCTTTCCCAGGCTCTGGTGGAGAGGGCTTGGCTTCTCCTGAAAACAGCAGAAATGCTCTAACAAAGTTCAGAAAACAAGAAACAGGACCTCTCTCCTGTAAGCGCAGGCTCTGGTGGGGGTGGGAATATACTAGAGTATTTTGAATATGTCCTTCTGTCTGATTAGCAAGTGGCTTTGGTTTTCTCACCAATATGTTATAATTCCCTTTGGAACTTCCCTTTCTGATATTTATCAGAAATATTTTTTTCTGACAAAATTCTTTTCCTTAAAGAAGAAAGAGCACAAAGACAAAATAGGAAAAAATAAACCTTACCATCTTTAAACCTGGCAAACAGAGAAGAGGCTTTGTCATGATTTAAGGCATCAGTAAAGGTTGTTTTTAAGAGGGTAGGGAGGGTGGTCCACAGAGAGAGAAAAAAATAGTTTGATGGCTTCAACAGGGGAAGACGTGGTACAGATGTCAAGTGACAGGCAACCGGTCGATCCCTAATTTCACGTGCTGGCTCGAACTAAACTAAACCAATATGCGCTGCTTATCTCTTGAAGTTGTTACCCACCTTGCAGGATCAAGGGTGGCCACATGCTGGCCTGAAATTATTTTCTCCCAAGAGGATGCTCTGCCAACACCTTGGACTTCCCCCAAATCATTGCCCAGCTCTTTCTGTACTTCCCTGATTCTAAAAGTGGACTCTCAAATTCAATTCAGGATCATCAAAATCCAGAATTATTAAAATTTTAAAAACTTGCTTCTCTTCCTGATTTCCTGATTGCTATTAACAGAAGAACAAGTCTGCCACACACACATGCTTAAGACCTGAGCAATGAACACCGCCCCCATCACCCTGCACAGCACTCCAATATCATAGTAAGAAATTTAAACACTACTCCTACAATAATTCATAGAACAATTAGAAAAAAATCACTACAGGCATTCCTTGAGATATTGTAGTTTCAGTTCCAAACCACCACAATAAAGTAAATATCATAATAAAGCAAGTCACATAAATATTTTCATTTCTTAGTGCATATAAAAGTCATGTTTATATTATACTATAGTCTATCAAGTGTGAAATAGTCCTATGTCTAAAAATGTACATACCTTAATTTTTAAAATGCTAAAGATCACTGATCACAGATTACTCTAAAAAATACAACAATGATGAAAAAGTTTGAAATATTGCAAGAATTACCAAAGCGTGACACAGAGACAAAAGTGACAAAAGTCTGTTTGGCGTGGATAGACTTGCTCAATGCAAGGCTGCCACAAAACTTCAATTTGGAAAACAACGCAATATCTGTGAAAAACAATAGAGCAAAGTGTAATAAAATGAGGTACGCCTATGTTTGCATAGAAGATCTAATAAGACTATAAACATGACCTAACTGATATTTATACAATCCATCATCCAACAAATTCAAGTGCAATTATACATTCAACAAGGTAGTACATATGTTAGACCATAAAACAAGTCCAAAATATTTAAAATATTGAAAACCATGATAATAGCAGAGGATTAAATCACCAACCTGTCATTTGAACTCAGCCCCAGAAATTAAACCCATGGCAACACTACCCACACTGACATTACCAACTAACCCTCTCCTCAAAAAAATTCACACCAAACTCATTTCTCTGATGAGTTTGTTCATTCAGAATGCCTGGGATGTAGCGGGACGTAGGGTTAAAGAGCAGACCCCACTCTCCCAGATGGGGAAAATCAGGCTCCTTATAAAGGAACTACTCCGACTGGCATCAGACTCATTAGTACCAGGTGTTAGAAAAGTAGAGCCATGTCTTCAAAACTTGACAATAATTTTTAATCTAGAATTCTATTCCTAGCTTTTCAGCAATGTGGAAGTAGAATAAAGACATTTTAGACTTGCAAGAAATAAAGCATTATAATGCTTTAAAGTTATTAGAAAACATGTGTCAACAGATAAGAAATTTTTAAAAATCAAAGAATGAAACCCCAAGAACAGAGCAGAAGAGAAGCATAAGCGTCGCAGGACGACACGTGTGCAATCTTCCAGAAAGAAAAAAGTCCATGTTGGGTCAGAGGAAGAAAATATCTTGAGAGCAGTTCTCTGGGAAAATTACAGCTACTCTGCATGAGCCCACAGGCACAATTTTTTACTTATAGAAGAGATATTGAAACATTTGGGAAAAGTGATCATAAGTACACAAAAGATACATGAGGAAAAAACGGAGAAGCTGTCATTTCCAGGAGAAAAAAAGGGCAGGAAAAGGGAAGACACAGAGTTGAAATGCACTATTTGGCTCATCACTGGGCAATATTCACGTGTGCACAATAAACCAAAATTGTTGTGTTTAAACAAATATGTGGAAGGGTAGAGAAAAATCAGAGTTAAGTTTTTATCTGCTATGGTGAAAATACAATAAAATATTCCCAACATTTATCAGTCAAGAAATAAGCATATTATCCGGATTAGATGAGATAGTAGCACTAAGGACAGTGACTGTTTCCTGGTAAGCAGTGTCAGCTGTTATTAGAAATATGAAGTTAAGTATCAGGGGAAAGAGCTAGGAGATTTGAGAGTAGTTGTCTTTTGGGAATAAGATTCAGAGTGAGGAGAAAAATTATTTTATTTCATTATAAGCTTTTTAGTACAGCATGACTTTAAAATAATATACATGCATTGCTTTTATAAAATTAAATTAAAAACAAAACAGCTATATTATAAAATAAGCTATAAACATAAAAATGTTAAGGAATTATAAATAAGAAAGTTAAAAGTTATTTATAAGTGTAGTGAATATAAATTTTAAGGAACAAAGTATGTATTGTAAAAAAGGTGCATATTAAACTCTTTCATACACTATTGAGTTAAAAAATAAAAGAATTTTTTTTAAAATCAGTCATGCTCAAAAACAAGAAAGATACTCCATAAAAAAACAAACAAAACAACAAGCTAAAACACCAGACAGTTCTCCCCCCTCCAAAAAAAAAAAAGAGAAAGAGAGATGTTGAAAACAAGAGAAGCAGATGGGAACCCAGGGTGTTAAGTGAAAACTAAAGCTAAAATATCCAATGCACAACGTGGGTACAAACTGCCCATATGAAGCTCGAAGTCAGGACAGTGCTTCCCAGTCTTTAATGGTCGCCAAAACACCTTCATCCATCAGCCTAGGTGTATAGCCAGAACGAAGTTGTGAGGCCATACGCGGGGGAAAGCACTGAGCTCTTACATTACACCTAGAACCCTGCTCCACACTTCACTGAACCTCACTGTTTTTGCAAAGCACAAATGTGAGCCTTGGTCAGAAACGGGCTCTAGGGCTGGGGCAGAAGCGGCCACCAAACATCCCAACAAAGACAGCAGGTCCCAAGAAAATGAAAAGATGCGTTCACAAACAGAATTTTAAAACATATTTTTAAAAATCTATTTCAAGGACAGAGAGCCAATAAGCCAGAAAACTCAAGTTTCCTTTCAAAACCAAAGAAAATACAGGTTGCTGAGCAACAGAAAAAAAAATTAAAATGAGCACTATTTTATTTTTTTAATTTTATTTATTTATTTTAGAGAGGGGGAGGGAGGAGGAAAGAGAGGGAGAGAAACAGCAATGTGTGGTTGCCTCTTGTACGCCCCTTGTTGGGGACCTGGCCTGCAACCCAGGCATGTGCCCTGACTGGGAATTGAACCGGGACCCTTTGGTTCCCAGCCTGCGCTCAATCCACTGAGCTACACCAGCCAGGTGAAATAAAAACTTTAATAGGTTAAAAAGGTTAGACACAGGTAAACTGGTAGAGAGAACTAAAGTAAGCAACCCTCCCCCACAAAAACCTCTGTAAGAAAAAAATAAAATTTGAGAGACAGAACATAGAGAAATTATTAAAAAGCTCCAAAATGGAGGGTTATCAACAGGAGAGTGGGAGGGGGAAAAGGTCAGAGCATAAGTAGCATAAACAGTAGGTAGAAAACAGACAGGGGGAGGTTAAGAATAGTATAGGAAATGTAGAAACCAAAGAACTTATATATATGACCCATGGACACAAAGTAAAGGGGGGGAATGTGGGTGGGAGTGAGTGTGCAGGGCAGAGGGGAATAAAGGGGGGAAAATGGAGGGAAAAAAGCTCCAAAATGTATCACAAAACAGTGGTTTCATACAAAGAGACTAGAGAGGACGGCAGGGGCGGGGCGTACAGAGAGATACTAACTTGAAATATTTTAAAGTGAAGAGTCAGTTTTGACACTGAGACAGCCCATCAAATGCCAAAAAGACAAAGTTTTAAAAATCCATACCTAGATACATCATAGCGAAAGTACACGATATCAAAATTAAAGAAAACATAAAAGAATCAGAGAGAGAGAGAGGGAGATACCCCGTAAGCGAATGACAATCACATTGAGAGCAGAACTCAGTAACAACGATGACCATAAAAATCTATGGGATAATTTTTAAATCACCAAGGAAAAATCCAGAGTCAGGAATTCTATACAAACTACCCTTCAACAGGTGGAATTCAAAAAATTAATGACCACAATCTCTTAAAAAAAGAATACTACTAAAAGATGTATTCAGTAAGGGGAAAAAAAATATTAACCTTGGAAGAAAAAGAAAATGAAAATGTGTGGGGAAAAACTTGTAAAACATGTTTGTAAATCTAAGTAAGTATTGATTATAAATAATAATACCAATAATTCTTTTGTTTATAAATACAGTATAACTCCAATACTAGATAATTCTAATATAGGATTGATGGAAGCTTATTAAGATGGAACTTAAGGCTTCTAGGAGGGAAATGATGTAGACACTGATTAGCTTTAAGTTTTGATGGAAAAAATGTAAATTTGAATACAGATGTTAAAAGTCCAGGAAAATTCACTTAAAGAACAGAAACAGTAAGTCTAAGTTCCAAACCAATATAAGAGAAAGAAGTAAAGAATACTCGATCAGCCCCCTTAAGAAGAAAGGAGGATAACAGAGAAAGATAAAAAACATAGTAAATAGAAAACATACAGTGAAGTAACAGAAAGATCTTAATAAATGTAGATAAACTATAATTGTATTTTTAAAAAAACAGGTAGGAGGAGTCTCTCTGAGACAGGGAGGAACTTGCAAGAAATGCAGCTGAAAATGTCTGGCAGAAAGCTGAAGGACTTCTGGTTAGAGATTCTCTATTTTCTTACTAAAATTTTACCCAGAGGGTGAGGGGAGCAGGAGAAGGGCTGAGACTTGAGGGCTAAAGTGATCCTGTCAAAGCTTGTGGTCAAAGCAATAGAAATCCATTAAAGGTAGTGACAATAAAGGGCAGTCTATTTAAATGACATGGGAACAAACTGTCAAAAGGAAATCTGATTGGTCAGTGGTCAATAGATCGGCTCACTGGGGTTCAGTGTCAAATGTCTGCTCTTTTCCAAACTCCTGTGGCAGGGCTGGGCTGGGCTGGACTGGACTGGAGTATATGCTGAAAAAGACAATTATCTAGAGGACGGTTCCCAGGGCGCATCAGGCATGCCCACCAAACCCAAGTCCAACAGGCATTGCCCGAAACTGTGTGTCAGAAAGGAATGAGAGAGGAAGTCTGTGGGAGTTGAGGAAAAGGCCAAGACTGAGAGGTCAACTTAAAACCTGTAAGTGATAGGTGGAATTATTAGCCAAGGTTGTTCCACTTTCTCCAGCCAGTGAAGGGAATGGATGAAGTTGAAGACTGGGAGTGAAGGGGATTAGCAGGGCGGGTAACAGATTCCCACAGGAGTCTGACCAGGTAGGGTAGGAACCAAGAGGGTAGGAAGGTTGGAGTAATGGATGTCCCACTGAGGCTCTCGGGAGTGGAAGGGGAGGACAAAGGGCAGGAATAAGAGAGGATGACTTAAGATTGGGAATGTCACCCCTGAGAACTTCAAAGGCAAAGCAGTTTTCACTATAAGAGGACAAAAGTTTGTCTAGATGGAATAGAGAGAAAGTCAGAGGAAGTCAAAGAGCCGTGAGCCATCAGTGGCGACAGGAGACCAGGAGGAGAGGGACTCCGGGGGCAGGGTGTGGGCGCCCACAAATGCACGGCTGAGAGGTGGCGGCAAGACAGTGAAGAGACCGACCGTGAAAGTGGTGAGGAGAAGCAGGAGAGAGAACACAGACACAGACCCGATTCCCGGGCCCACGGCACATGCTAATGAGAATTAACAACCTTCTTAAAATGTATCAATGGCTCCTGTCACTTTCAGGGTGAAATTCTAAACCCTCAGCATGGAAGACCTTGGTGATCCTTCATTCCCACCTCATGTCCCACCTCTTCCTCCCAGGCCCTTCACCCTTCTATGGAACTATACTTCCTTCCATCTGACTATGCTGAGTCCTCAACCTGGTATTTCCTTTCCCTATATCTTTACCTACTTAGTTGCAGAGCTAGGCCCAAGGGTCATCTGCTCTGGAAATCCTTCAACGAGGGAGTTTCCAGTTCGAGCTGGAACTTCTCCCCCACCCACCCTGCTCCCACTGCACGGCAGGAGCCTGTCACAGCATTCACCATACCACTGCATCGTTCTGAAGGGCAGGGACTGTAGCTGACAGATACTGGTGTCCCCAGTGCCAAGTGGGGTTCCTAGCACATAATAGATCCTCAGTACACCCTTTTTAAGTATATGCATGAATTTCAGGCAGTTTAGGAAAAATTGTGTCATCATATTCCATGAAGGTAAGGAAATAAACAAAATAACAAATAGCAAAAAATATCTCCAAGTGACATTCAGCATATAGAGAATTGAGAAGGTGCCACTCAGGTCGTGACAATGGCGTCCGCAGAGGAGGTGGGCTGCTGGGAAGGGTATTACATTGACTAAGGAGATCGGCATGAAACAAGAGAGAAGAGACCTCTCTAGACATGTCTGTACCACCATGGGTGCGATTCTGGGTCACGGGGATAAGACAGAAAGGGAACGGAAAGGCCACCAACATTTGGTTGTCCACTACCCATTATCTCACGTCATCTGCACCGCAGACCTCTGAGATGAAAATGCATATCCCCATTTTATTGGAAAGCCAGCAACAGGGTTGACAACGGAGTTTAAGTGGAAAGTCTTGGTAATTCAGTGGAATTTCCTTCCCAGGTATAGTGAGATCAGCTGACTGTGTCAGGCTCAAGTAGCAAGTTCACACGAAGTCCTGCAAGGGAAAAAGGCTCTGCCTTTTGTTTCTTCATATGCTCTATAGCACCTGCAGGTGTCGTAGACTTGTTAGGACTCAATTACTGAATGAATGAATGAAGTCACTGAATGAATGAAAGCTGAACTGGATTAAGTAATAGGGTCTGGCACTCTAAATACTTAACAAGCATTACTTTATTTAACCCTCATAATATCCACGATTACCCTCCATTTTACAGATGATTAAATCGAGGCTAAGAAAACGACCCAAGGTCCTATGGGAAAATGTAACACTCTAAGTGACAGGGCAAAAATTTCTCCAGGCCCTTCTGCCTCAGAAGCTCCATTCTTAACTACTCTGCTACATTGCCTCTCAATGAATGGATTGCCTCTCTTAACTAATGGATTCTTCTGGAAACCTCAGCTTCCCCATAGGAAGATAGACGGTCCCCAGTGTTCCAGCAGTATGAGGAAAACAGCACAAAACCTGGGGAGTTGAGGGTGATTAGTTCAAAATGTAGCAAATCTACAAATACATTAACTTTACTTTTAGATATTTGTCCAATAGGGGTGGGACAGCTTTAATTGGTGTAACAGGACAACCAGAATTAAATTGGCTTGGTCACAAGATTTTTATAGGATGGCACTGATGGTATTACTATCTAACTTCAAAGATGTGGAAAGAGGTTCCTGCTCACACTGGAGAATAGAAACCTGTTTTTCATCAACTAGGCTGGCCTGACAAATTAAGTCTGTGGAGTCCTTAGATTAAGATAAGAGCTTATCTCCTAGGCTGACATTTATTCAGAGGTTTTTCTATTGCTCAGCTAGTAATTAGTGCTGTTGAATTTTTAACACTGCTTTGTCCACTCATTCAAAAATTCTAGAGGTATATTTGCATCTCTTGTGTATGTTTTTGGTTATTAAAAATAGAAGAGGAATACAAATGAATTACTTTAGAAGGTTTGAATAATTCTTCCAAAAGTTGTTCTGTGGTGAAACATGCAGCTTAATGACTTATTTGCAGAAGAAGGGAGCAGTTTTCCAAAATTGATAAATGTGGAATAAGGAGTTGCCTTTTACTGTGGGATCTATAATTTATTTCAAGGCATACATATTACAGGTTTATTACGTTCTAGTAGAATCATTAAAACTATGATCACATACAGTAATGGTTTCCTGCTGTTTCACACCCCCAATTCAGCAAACATGCTGTAGATTCAGGAAACAGCTCAAAGTTGTGGGTTTCTTTTTTTCATTTTCTTTTTCTTTCTTTCTTTTTTTTTCCGTTTCTTTCCTATGGCTGATTTGACTGTGAAAGTCTTATTTTTCCGGTTTTCTTGTAGTTATAATAACAACTTGATTGCTACAGAATAAACTAATACATTAAGCCTGCACAAGGATCTTGACAGTCTGTCAAACAAACAATGCTCACAGTTTTAAACGCTTGGTTTGCAAAATTCCAAGTTCTTTGTTGAAATACTAATTAGTAATCAGATGGGTAAGACCCCCTGTTTGAAGAAAGTTCATCAGTTGGTAAAAGTGGCATCCTGTTAATATTACTACAACATCATTTTTTTTCCCTAAATGTGGACATCTCTCAACACTCAACATACCGTACTTGCCACTTTTTAAAAAATGTGGCTGAGAGAATTCCATAGGGGCAAGTGAAAGTATTTGACTCTACAAGTTCACCTTAACATCAGCCAAAAGAAAACCTCAGAGAAAGCCCTACCTGCTTCAGAGACCCTGCTTGGAAGATGGATTCTCTTTCATTAAAATTAAGCCTGCGCGGTTTTGTAGTTAACAAGTTTAAGGCAAATTTGCTTGCTAATCAGCCTGCGTGCCATGCGGAGGACGCCTCCCCTCATGGGCACACGCTGCCGGAGGTGAAAAGCATTTGAAAACCCTCATATTTGTGATGGCACGCAATCCTCCTTTCTCAACGCTCCGAGTAAAGTCAAATGCACTCTCCGCCTCCCTGGAAGGCAGTGTAGTAAAAAGTTGACCACTTCAACAAATCATTGAACCCTGGTTTCCTTACCTAAAAAACAGAAGTTTTCTCAGAACAATCTTTAAATATACCAACCAGGATTCTGAATCTCAGATCTGCGTTCTGTCCCTAGAGGCAGAAGTGTAAGAAGAAGACAGAGAAAATTATGATCTAAGAAGACACCACTGAATTAACATCACCTGAGGAATTTGCAGAATTTAGTTTAAAATAGTAATACAGAAAATCTGAAATTATGATTATATTTTGTCATAGGATAGAGGTCAGAGTGTGTTTGTTGAATAAATGAGTGAATGAGCGAACGGGTTAATTAACAGAGAGGTAGCATGGGCTGTTGGGATTTGGAGTCAGATGTTCCTGGGTTCAATTCCCAACTCTGCCGCATGCTTGCTTCTGTGCTTGGAAAATACTTAAACTTCTCTGAACCTGCTTCTTCATTAATAAATAAAGCAAAATAACTAGCTCATAGGCTTGCTGGTAAGATAAACAAAAACCTACATGTGCACATGATAGGCACTCAAAAACATCTATTTTCATTTCTTTTCCCCTGAAAGTATTTGGGGTTTTTTGTTGTTGTTTTTAATTCTCTACTTGCACAGACATATTAAATTGTAAAAATATTACTATCCAGCTTTCAAATCAATGTATTGCCAACTACCACCAACATATTTTGTATGCATTATTACTACCTTTTAATGTATAATGCTAAAAGAAGAGAAGAGGAAGGAGCACAAAGCTTCCCTTCCAACTCCCCATGGGTAATCAGGCCCAGGGAAGGTAGACTTCATTCTGCATGTTTACAATGTATCCATCTCAGTCCTCAGCCTTCATCAACTCATCCACCCCCACCCCAGGCTTTCCGAGGAGCCACATGTAATTAGAGCACTAACGAGGTCATTTAGCAGAAACCATGGGTAGGGAGTAATGAATGTGCTATCAGGCTCGGAGAACAGCTTGGGCAAAAATCCAAATAATCCATGTTCGACTCTGATGAGCCAACCTAAACTTGGAAAGCAGAGCTTGGAAAAAGGTTAACAATAGGACACCAGAAATGAAAGCCCGCTTTCTGGAGAGACCAGAGCAAAGTTTTGAGTGCAGCCGTCCCTGAGCTGGTCTGTACAGGGAGTGGGCTTGGTGTGAGAAGAAGCTGGGTGGCACCTGGTACCTGGCAAGAAGGCTTGCATGCTTCAGCAGCATTCCCAGGTCTCTGTAGCCTACAAAACCTGGAAAGGACTTCATAGGTCATCTAATTCCACTCCCCACTTTACAGATGAGTTCAGGGCACTCTAAGGGGCTGAAATGGCTTGACCAGACAACTAGACACAGAGCCAGACTTAGTACCAAAGCCTCCGGATGAGAAGGATGGTGTTTGATCCACTAGTGCACGCTGTCTCCTTGCCTCTGAGAGGATGACATGTAGGTGACCATTCGGGCAGTGTATAATAAGAGTTTAGGTGGGACCAGTTTTCCTTGGACCACTTCTAGAGTATTAAGTCCCAGGAGAATAAACTCATCCATTCACCGGTTTGCATTTGGAATTAGCACTCTTAATTGAGTTGCAACTGCTAACATTGCTGTGGCTTTCAACTCCATGGAAGAGGGAGTGGAGGGAGAGAACCCAAAAGAAGCCAAATACTTCCACACCCCTGGCCGCACCGATGCCCAAACTCTAGCTGTGCCCACTCACCCCTGCCCTAATCTACTCGCGCACCCAGCACTGCTGATAAGTAGGTTCTATTATATGCCACAAACTATACTACTCTTTTCTTTCCAATTTTTAGATGTTGGAATAAATAAAATAAAAGTTAATACAAAAGGATTTTGTCATTGCAGTTTTTTCCCAATTAACAGACCTTAACAATACAACTCTTATCATATGGAGGGATCCATGAAGGTTTTATAACATTGAAAGAAGGATTTCCATGGTTAAAAAGGTAGTAAACCTCTGCTCTAGCTTTTCGATCCAGGTATCTGAATTGTATCCCTATACATGTCTGTTTGTTAAAAAAACCAAGTGTTTTAAACCTGTTTTAAATGTTCATAACTAGAGAATGAAAGAACTTATCAATACTTAAAGTGCTAAGTACTAAAATATGAAAATTCGCAGGATGGATTTTGTTCCAAAGACCATTTTCATTTCAACAAGCATTCAGTAAGCCCTGGCCACATACACAACATTACAAAGCAGTTGGGGCAAATAAGGCGGAGCATGCAATCTGTTTTGAGACACTGTTTGTTTGGGCAGTCCTGAAATACCAAAAAAAATAATAATAATAGTAAGAACAGATACAAGGAAATGTATGAAAAATCTTAGAGGTTTCTTAACTCCTGTTTAACATATTTTTGCCCGTCATTTAAAGTGGTAACTGAAAAGTGTGGCTTTGGAATGGCCTTTGGGACCAGCAGGCATGTATTTGCTCTTTTGATGGGTAAAGTATCTCACTGGGGGCCCTCTTCTTGGGACAGCCACTCCACGCAACTGGGTTCCCCCAAGACCTCTCTCCCAGGAGCCAGGTTTTCCTTAAGGTCCCCGTTCCTGCTTCCCAGGCATCCTATATTCCTCACAGCCAGATCCCATACACATGCCCCCTTTGTTCTCCGGGAGCTGATAGGAAGCAGGGAGAGAACTGCCTGACAGGGAGTGGTACTGATCAGGAGCATGGTACAGTGCCAAAAATAATGTGACCATGATAAGTGCGCCTGCAGTCAGGGGCCTGGGGGGGCCGTTCTCGTTCTCCAACACAGTCTTCCTTGTTTGACTTGGAAAACAATGTCATAGTAAGCAAAAGCTCTTCCTAGCTCTAGATTACCAGCTCATTCAGGTCTCACTTATGAAACAATGTAGAACAAGATTTCATGGCCACAGATGCTGCCCAGTTGTGTAAAACTAAGGACTATCCACGAAGTGTTCCTCTCCTTCATCCCTTCTCATTGTGGAAGAAGCAGGTTAGACTCAGACGATGCTCCGGCGGTGTGAGAGAGAGCCTGCTGGATTGGAACCCGGATTTGGGGGACAGAGACTCCCACAATTCAAAGTCTAGCTTAGAAACTTCAAAGCTGTGTGACCTTAAGCAAGTTGCTTACCGTCTCTG
The DNA here is from genome assembly GCA_004026765.1 of Micronycteris hirsuta. Lineage (NCBI taxonomy): Eukaryota > Metazoa > Chordata > Mammalia > Chiroptera > Phyllostomidae > Micronycteris > Micronycteris hirsuta. The sequence goes on along the minus strand of PVJI01006080.1, from coordinate 16,455 downwards.
AATTCCAATCTCCTCCCTAAAAAAGAGAGAGAGATGCTAGTGATATATACCTTACAGGATCGCTGTGAAGATGACATGAGATAGAAGATGTCAAGACGCCTGAGACACAGTAGGTGCTTGATCAATTTTAGTTGTTATGTTGTTTGAGCAAAATTCAAATATTTTCTCCTTTAGGAGGGAAAAAATAAAACAAGCCTCCTTGTCAGGATGCAACAGCAGGTGCTAGGAACAAATGCAACCACACCAGTGGGGAGGGCCACCCAAGAGTCACGTGTACTTAGAGATGAAGCAATTTGCATCTTGTCAAATGTTCCCTAACATTTTGCAAAAATCCCCAAATGTCAAATTGGTGAGTAATCCATACAGTGCTGCCGATCTTGTTATCCTCCGAATGATTCATAACATATTTGGGGTGTCCCAGATACCAGTCCAAGTAAATGTTAGTAAACAAAGAACATCACACCTCCCCTCACACGGCTCCGAAATCAGTACCAGCTTCTACTTGCAAAAGAAGAACACGGCCCTTGAGGGCCAGGGAGTGCCCTACGTTTCTTAAAGTTGAGTGAGCTGTCACCTGCACGTACAGACTCAGCACCGACCGTATGCCCAACCCCAAGCCAGGCCAGAGGTGGGCATAGGAGGGCACGGATGAGGTTCCAAGTCTCAACCACTGACTCCACACTAGCCACTTGGCTTCATATACACTTTCTTACTTAATCTTCGCAAAAGTTAACAAACACTAAAGCAGCACTTGCTATGTGTGCAGTGCTTCCCTGGGGTCTACTTTTTGGGAAAGCCCTTCCATACGAGAGGATTATAATTGCCTTACAATCCTCGGAACAACTCAGTGAGCCCGGCGCCATCACGAGCTCCATTCTACAGACTAGGAAACTGAGGCTCGAGGAAGTAAAGTGGCTTCCCGAAGGCCACATACTAAGTAGCCAAGTTAACACCAGGAACCCAGACAGTCTGGCTTCAGAGTCTGTCCTCCTACCCATGAAATAAGGTCTTCCAAGGTGGGCACCACATCATCCCCATGTTACAGTTGAGGAAACTGAGGCTTAGAAAGATGAATTAATACTGCCCAAGACATCAGACAGCTACTGGGTGGTAATAGAGCTGGAGTTTAAAATGAGGTCTACTTACATAATTGTCCCCTGGACCAGTGGGTTATAACTTATACACAGGCTAAAAAAATGTCTTGCCTTATTAAATAGTTTCTACTTTTGCTGGCCATGTATAGAAAGAGATAGAGACCTTCGAAAGACCATAAGCAATAAGCACCACAGGGCCCCACTCTTACCTGTTCATTAACATCACAACAAATTAGTAGTCGTGGCTCCAACACAGGTCTCTGAACTCCTGAGTGAGAGACGTGTGTCTTGAAACAGGGCTGAGAAACATCTGTGACGTGGTGTTTTGCTCTGTGTTTGCTACAGTTCATCTCCAATCCCA
>PVJI01006080.1:0-10000 GCA_004026765.1 Micronycteris hirsuta | reverse complement strand
AGGCAGAGATAAAGAAGATGCATTCTTGTCTTCCAGGAGCTCTCGCTCTGTTTGCAAACAGATGATTTCAATCCAGTAGGGGAATCTTGAATGTCACTGGGAAATCCAGGAAAGCTCCATAGAGGAGGCAGCACTAGTTTCAGAGGAAGGACTACGGAATTATATAACGATTGAACCCACAATGAGCCCTTATGGTAAACACCACTATACTAGAATCTAGGTTTCTATCCTAAAATCTACCTACTGAGTTTGAGCAAGACTTGCAGACCCAGTTTGCAAACATCCATAATCTTCACCTTGCCTCCCTGCAAAGGCCAAAAGCAAATTCAGAGGAGACTTGCACTTGTCCAAAGCAACATGGAGTAAAGTGGGTCAAATGAAATTAAAGTATGTTCCAGCCAAAGGTTTGCCTCATAGAAAATAGAAAAAATAAATGCTACAGATATAGTGAGCCTCCTTGATAAATGACAGTGACTCACAATTGTGGCCATTTTTAGAAAACATAAAGATATATGCTAACCAACCCAGAGCTCAGCTCACATTATTATAAAAGTAGCTAATGAGATTTGATAAATCTCTAGATGGTGAAAGGGGAAAAAAGCACTCCTAAAGGCCCCTAAGATTAAAGGCACAAACTGCCCAATTGCCGACATTTCCCTCAGTTTATTCTAGAAAGGAACAACAGAGGTTCAACAGGGTTGAGCTGCACCGCAGAGGGAACACTGTTCTGGGTCACACGCAGGCTTCCATGCCAGGCAGACCTATGTGTCAGCACATCACGCAAACTCAGAGCCTCCACTTCGTCACCTGTAAAAGGGCAATAATGCCTTGATGGGGAGATCACGAAAGTTGAATGAGGTACGGTACCTGGCACGGAACGGCATGCCTCAGACAGACCTGGCTGCAATTGTCAGCTGCAGTACCAAACACACAGGGCAAGTCACCCAACCTAAGTCTCAGTCTCCACATGTGTGAAATGGATTCACACAATGACTTTATAGGTTCTTGTGAGAATTGAATGAGTTATTGCATGGAAAGTGCTGAGCTCAGTAATGGTTAGCTCTCATTTCACGACAAGACAAACAGCAAATGATAATTCATTGTCCTTCCTCGAAGAACCGTAAAATGGAAATAAATGCCATTATCCTTCAAAGGAGAATGTATAGTCAAGAGAACACTATGACTATTTTCATATGTAAACAACGCCTGGACCAATGTCTCCTTCCAAAGGTAATCAAACATGTTTAATATTCGCAAGTTTGCTATGGTTTTAAACATATAGTATCAGCTCCATTATCTGATGACTAACTAGCCAACCAGGGGATTGGCTGTGGTAAAGCTTTAATGCTAACGTGCTTTCCCCTACAGGAGGCCCTGGGTGCTGGAATCAGATGCAGCTTTTTCAAATAACTAGTTTTGTGGCCTTGAGCACATTATTTAACCTCTCTAAGTCCCTGCTCCCTCATCTGCAAATGTAGGAGTAGTAACATCTTCCTCAAGGTTGTATGCTGAGGATAACAAGAAAAAAAACCCATACTTTGTATCATTATTTAATAAATGTTCATTTCTTTTCTGAGCTACCTTCTACCACCATGTGGTCTGAGTTTATAAAATTGCAAATTTTGTGTGACATTCACCTAACAAAAGCATTATTACCTTGCTTCCAAAAATTACATAATTGAACATTTATGTCCACACAAAAACTTGTGCATGGATGACTATAGTAGCTTTACTCATAATTGCCAAAGCTTGGAAGCAAACAAGATGTCCTTCAGTGGGTGAATGGAGAAACTGCGGTACACCAAGACAACAGAATATCATTCAGTGCTAAACAGAAGTGAGCTATCCAGCCATGAAAAGACACAGCAGAACCTTAAATGCCTATGACGAAGTGCAAGAAACCAATCTGCAAAGGCTACATACAGTGTGATTCCAACTCTACGGCATTCTGGAAACGATAAAAAGATCAGTACTTGCCAGGGTTTGTGGGGTGGGGTAAGCAGGCAGAGCACAGATTTTTAGGGTGGTGAAAATACTCAGTAGGGTACCATCATTATAGGTACGTGTTATCCATTCGTCCAAACCCGTAGACTGCACAACACCAAGAGTGAACCCCAGTGAAAACTAGGGACTCTAAGTGATTATGATTTGTCAATGTAGGTTCATCAGTTGCAACAAATGTACCACTTTGGGAGCACATTTAATAATGGGGTAGGCTATGTGTTGGCGAAGGGGGCATGTGGGAAGTCTCTGTACCTTCCTCTCAATCTTGTTGTGAACCTAAAAGTACAAAAAAATATATAGACATTTCAAGTATGTATATACTACAGTCTAAACCAAAAATAAAATCACCTGAGTGTTATTCATTGTTTGGGATTCATCTAATATTATCCCTTAGCTATCATAATTTACAAAGTAAATTGAAGACCTTATAACTCATCCGTAAATGAGAGAAGTTATAACATTTTCCATTGTGTCAGTGTTTACAGTCCAAAAGAGTAAACATTTTGAGAGTGTAAAGCCCTTTTTGCCCTCTAACAAATACATTGAGTGTATTGGCAAATATAACTGTTATTAGTAAATTCCTATTTAAAAGATGAGCAAAACGAGATAGTGAAATTAAATTAGTCCATGACTACAATTAGAAAGACAAATTTAGCTATAGACTCCATTTGACTTCCCTTCAGGACGGGAATTAAATTCCAAGTATTTCCTGACTCCCAGGTTGGTGGTAATTCCACACTACAGTGCGATATGTGCTTTATTACATGCTTTAAAATAAAAGGAGAGGGGTGTAGAAGCATGGATACCTTCATCCTAAAAAACACAAAGCACAGATTCAGGTAAATATGCCATAATTCATTTGCAGAGCATTTCCTTTAAGGCAATCGTGAATACTTTCTCTCCCTTGGTTGGTGCAGAAATCTGAGCTAAAAAGGTTACATAGATACGCCAGATGCCCACAGATGCCCAAGGACTCAAAAAGAAAGCCCAGAATCGCCTAGTCTAAGAATGGAATTGGACCATGCACTTTCTGGAAGGCACACAGTCGTAAAAGCCTATAGGGATGCAGGGAAATCCAAGCACCTTTTGGGGGTAATGGAGAGGATAGGGATAGTTTTATAGGATTTTTAAGCAGCAACCCTGAGCAGGTTAGTAATGTTTCAGAAAATATTTTTTTAACTTAGTCACCCAATTCTCATCAGGCCCAACCAACCGCCGAACCCTGTTTTGTTTTGAAAAATAATGTCACAAATCTGTCCAGAGAAGGATAAAATGCACAGTAATGAGTTCATTAACATGTCATCTGCATGCAAAACAAGGGGACTACAGAGGCCTTTGGTGGACCTGTTGAAAATCAACTTCTGAACTAAAAAATATAAAATACAGCTCAGGGAGAAAAATATTACAGCTACACCTTCACTTGGCCCCCAGTAAAAACTGAATTCTAGAGCTCCAAAGCCAGCCGGAATCTTTTTTCCTTCTCTAATTTTATAACATGTTTGACTACTTTAAGAGGGTTAAAGAACGCACACACACAATTTTTTACAGCATGAATTAACTGATGGAGTTTTGTGAATTATACCCATCCCATGGAAGAAGGACCTAGTTAAAAGCCTCAGTGTCAGAAATCCATTTAGAACTGCGTGTCCATTGAAAATCAAGCCTGTTTATCCCCTGGATTCCCGCAATAACAAATCAGAAAATAAGCCTGCCCCTCCATGTCTTCCCGCCCCGCTGCCTCCACTCCGCTCTCGGAGAAGAGCTAGATTTCCAGTGGCTGTAGCTGTAACACGCCAGAGGCAATGCTTCCACAGCGGTACCCCAACCTTCCAGAACACTGGAGTCTGCTTTTCCTCTGTTGCAATTTTCATTTCAACTCCACTCTCCCTGACGCACCTGTGGAGTGTCACCAAATGCTGGATCGTATCAACTTTTGAAAACCACCAACGCCGCGAACGTCTGAAACCCCCTGACGTCCAGGCCTTGCAGTACACAAAAGCATCGCTTGAGCCTTACCACGCGCAGCAGCAGCATCCTGTGCAGGCAAGGCAGAGGGTCTGGTTGACAGGAGTGAAGACAAACAATGCCATGTAAATGGGGTGTGTGGCCAGGGTGTTTGGGGCGCCCACAGAGCCTTCTTCCCAATCTGCAACAAGAGACTCCAGCCCTGTAATTCTTCCTAGAAGAGCAATTCATTCAGGCAATTATTCCTTCCATTCTCTCTACTCCCTTGTTCTCACAACAGAAACTTCTCCATAGCTCAGAATTTCGCAGAGAAAATATTGTATTGGTCATAAATTCCATCAACATCTATTCCCACCCTCTACACCCACCAGCGTACTCTTGATAAGCACTGTTCAGGCGCTGTCTGCACCGGTGGATGGCGCTTGCTGAGAAACTGGAGCGGGTGGTGGTTTTCGGTCACACCCTGGAATAGTGCAACCAAGATGCTGAGCTCATGGGTCTTGCAGCCCGCCTACCTCTCAGTGACGTACCGGACTTAACTTGCCGACCTTATGAGCTGAGGTCACATTATATACATAACAAATACAGAGCATCTCCTTCACTATAATCAATATCGTGTAGTTTTGAATCTTATAGTGTGTTGATTGATCCGTGCATATTTTCTAGTTCCTTACAACTTGAAGGGGATATGTGTATATCCACTGGTATCCAATGAGAAGGGCCATGTAATCTTCAGACTAGGAAAAAAAAACATACATCGGCTAACTTAAGTCTCATTTTGCACACAGCAGAATAAAAGATTAAAAGATGGCCTGCAGAGTCACTGGGCTGAGAGATTCCATGAAACAACGAACAGACATTATGGGCTTTGATGACTGGTACTTCGGCTCCAAAGCCCTCTGTGGTCAAGAATACCAGCCAAGGAAAAAAGTCATCTTTTGCCTAACCTTTGTATCAACATTAAAACAACGTTTTACTCAGTTGAGTAGAAATGTTTCCTTAACTATCTTTCTCTTTGTAATAAAGGCAGCTTGGATTGAATGGTGTGTTAAAGCAATTTATTTACAAATTAGGTATTTTTTTGGACTCTAGCAATTAATGAGAAAATAGGAAGTACAGCCAACAAAACTTTGAAAATCAGCTTAGAATCATGTTTGGATGTAATTAAAGGTATAATCTGTTCCACTTGAACATTTTAGTGCTCTCATATCTTAAAATAATAAACATGAATATTAATTCTTTCATGGTATGTCTGCTAGAACATATAAAAATTCTTCTATAAAAATTGTATGTTTTACTTCTTTTATACTTCCAAAAAACTATGCCTTACTTCTATAGAATCCAATTCACCACATTTTACCTGCAGAGTCAAGCCCCAGCTCATTCAAACATTTTAAACACACCATTTATTACTTTGTATGGGACACATTTATCCATTTTGCTTTCTGAATATGATTACTAAAGTCTTGCTCTTTTTCCTCAGCAGCAACCTGTGGGCAGAGTCATTATCAGTTACATTTCATTACTCATCATGAAGTAGTTGAGGTTTGTCAAAACTCAAAAGAAAGGCTAAGATAGGCAGGCAGTGTAAGTGAGTTGGCACTCCAGGTTGGATAAAGATGAAATGCAATAATTAGTTTTTCAAGGGAAGAAAAAGACCAAGTTACAGCTCATGGAATAAAGTGTATCCTCGCTGCAGCCTAACAATGGATAAGGCCAGGCGACTGGGACGCCCACCACGCCGGGGTGCAGACAGCAGCCCCGGCACCATGGGCTTTCACAGCAGCGCCCAGCCAGGCTGGAGCCTGAGCCAAAAGGGAAGAAAAGGATGACAGGTCCTGCCTTGATTTAAACTGTAATATGTTGTTGCTCGTGGATGTTTTTGCATTGATTTGGTTATTTTTTAAAAATATCCCATTAAAACATTATCTGGTGTTTTGGCATCCCCTTCCATTTTACGCCCACAGAGTAGCCATCCAGCTCACTCTAACCCTGGCCCGCCGACTGAGTCAACTCCATGAACTTGAGTGACCTCCTCTGGAAAACTAAAAATAATTGAGAGAATTACTGTGAGGACTCAGTGAGATAACATGTAAGAACTTGTTAATTGTAAATGTTCACATAAAAATACACTTACAAAGCATGGCAAAACTCCTAGAAAGTTATTAAACATTATACTTAAAGACATGAGGTTCATGGAACGTGTCAGTCCCGTGACTGATAAGAGGCTGAATCAAAGGCCTTAGACAGACCTGCAGAATTCAAGACACACCCACTTCCGCCAAACCTCATTTAAATGAAGTTACACAGTTGCAGCCAAAGCAATTTTCTTTCCAGTTTTTAGGAACCTTCATTTGTAAATTCAGTTTGCCTTCAGATTTGCTCTTTACTGTTCCCAGAAACATTCATCAAAAGTAAAATACTAATTTATAAAGAAACTCTTCAATGTTTTCATCTTTAAAAAAAAATTATAGCTCAAACACCACAGGTGAAAGCCCACAAATAGATGCACTGTACATGAACATTGTTTTTGAGAAAGTTGAGGACATAAACCTTTGATTCAAGGTGGGGGAACTGTCTAGGCAGAAGGAAGGTGAAATCCCTCTTGTTCTCCCGAGGTAATGACTGTTTCCACGCTGGGTAGAATTCAGTGCTAATTGCATTTGAAAACACCACCTCCGAAAGCCTTTGCTCTCTCAGGATCTTACATTGATGTTTCACGTTTTCAATAAGATCTTTGCACTTCACCTTTCCTATTCAACAAATCCTGAACCTGAGATCTGCGAAGAATTCAGTTCAGATCCTTTCTTTCCCCAGCAGGTTTCGATCTAGTGGTGGTGAGGCTAATATGCAAGAAAGGCTGCCCCGCCCTGTTTGAGGGGAGAGACAATTAAAATAGGTATTTTGGTGGCTCAACTCAGGCTTGTCCATTCCAACAGAGTCATTAAACAACTTTCCCGTGTCATTCAAAGAACTTATAACAGAATCCATTGATTTTTATCCTATGCTTTATTAGTTGTGATTTAGGAGATAGAATAGCCCTGTTTACACAGCTGTAGCATGTCAGGACCTGCAGCACATCATTGGCTCGAGGCCTCCGAGTTGGAGTCCATTCTCAGCAGAATCAATCTGAACTTGAAAACATTCCCTCTAGGAATCATGCACGTATCTACCAGCATAACGTACTTCTCGTGCGACTGAAAACAGCATTCACTTGAGGTAAAGTTACAAGTTCACCTTTCAAAAATCAGCCCTGACTCCTCATTGCTCTCAGCCTGTTCACCAAAGGGAGCGGAGGGCTACAAATGCCTCTGAACTAGATACCCAACACGGGCGAATGTGCTACCTTTCGCTGCAAGTCAGATCTCAGACTCGCAACACAAGTGGGAGTTGCTGGCTGTTTAACATGCGTTCAGAGCCTTGCCAATCTAAAATGGCTGCTCAGTAATACTTTAATTGCAGTTTCATGGAAACAAATTGCTATTTAACTGCAATAAGCATTTCTGTGACTTGGCTGGACTGACAATAGGTGAGTCTTAGTACAAAGCAAAAAGTCACATCAACTTGTAAATGGCCGGTTTCCAAGGGCCCCTCAAACCGAACCATAGGTGCACAAGTACCCAGGATAGAATACCCCAGTGAAGTAGTTGGAAAAAACCACTTCTCAATCTAAATACAATTATTTAGGCTATGTGGAAACTCTTCACAGGTTTCTTGATATACAGCTCTTGGATTCACTGTTAGATGATTTATTAGCCCTAAGAAATACATCATGTAAATAGCACTGCATATTAAAATCTTACTATATTGACACTTAAAGCCATTTAAGAGCTTCATTTTAGATGATTAGTTGTTTGAAATATCCATGTTAATAAGGGCAAAAGAATTTAAATAGTTCAAAGAATGACAACGTCACAGGCTTCATTTTGGTACGACAGCTTTCTCATTTTGTATTTTATAAGACTCTACAGTCTGTGTTAAACTATTTCCTAATAAGTCACGAAGAGCTGGAAATAGTTTCTTGCAGCAAACGGTTTGGTTTGGAAAGGCTTCTTCCAGGTTTCCTGCCTTTTGGGGTGTGTAAATTTAACTAGGCAGGTAAAAAACATTAAACCCTTTCAAAGGACAATCTTTTTACAAAACTATTTCATTAGCAACAGTGACAGCATGCATAACTGAGACATTTATACATATCATAAACATTTTTTAAATCAGTTCATTAGGGCTCAGCAACATTTGCTTTGAGTTTTAATTGCACTTGCTTGTAGGGACTGGGGGCCATCTTGCCTTATGACGTGGGTAATATTAAATAAGTCCTTTCAAAAGAATAGAGTACATCTCACTGACATCACAAATACAATGATGAAAGGTGAACAAGCTGGGAGATTTTTTTTTTCTCTAAGCAATGTTGGCGCTGGGGGAGGAACATAATCACTGCTCACGTCAGAATAAATCTGAGTGTTTTTAGTGGCTTTCTATCCACACAGAGCATCCCCATTAGAGCTGAGTTTTATTGTTTGAAATGCCTCTGGTTTCAAGAAAGTGTTTTACCTAAAGCAAGACTACTACTTAAATATGTTCTATTGTATATTCATAGCTCCATTAGTCCTTCTCCAATTTAGCACATCAAAGAGAAGTCTTCATCACTTGCATGTGGATTATACTAACATGAGTGACATTTGTAATCTTATAGGTCTGCAACTTAAGAAATGCTTTTAGAAGCTCATTATTAAATACGCAGCTCTTATTTATATGGCTTCAGGAACCAGCCATGTAATAGTTCATTTAAAGCCTTTAACGACCTTAGCCCTCCGCATCACTAAATGCCACACTATATTACTTACTAAAAATTATTAGCTACACTATATGGGACCTGAGTACTTATGCCACAAAGAATATAGCAGACATTTGCATTCTTATTAACATTTCCCCTTTTGTATCCTTAAGAGTCTGAGTAGCCTTAAAATATCTTAAATGAAAAAAAATTAAGAGCCGGTACTAGTTCCCAGAAATTCCCTAAGGAGCTAACTCAAACAGATACTGTTATTTATGTGATTTTATTTTTTTTCTGGCTTTTTTTTATAAAGCTCTAATAAAATTATTCATTTATCTCTGCCTTAAATTCTCCTACAGGAGGATTACTGTTTGAGCAAGTAATTTTTCCTCCTGGCTTGGAATCTGAAAGCAGACAGTAAGCACAGATCTGAAAGAGAAGCTGACTGCTAGTTGAGATGTGCCAAGTTCGACCTCTCTGTGTAACCTATTCCGATTCTCGAGAGAGGAGGGGCCTCAGGAGCTCTTCTAGAACAAGAGAAAATACAACACATGCCATTTTTAGAAAGAAAATTAAAAGTAGCATTAAATCACAGCTGGTTTATTAACCTGTGATAGGAGTTGTGGCTGAGATTTGCTCACGCATTGTGAGCCTGGCAGCGCAGCCGCTCTGGGGTTCCTCCCTCCGGCACTGGCCATGGACCCACTGGGTCTTTGGCCCACGCGTGCTTTCCGCGGCCACCTCTGCAAGCAATGCACAAGCTGTCGGGGGTACTCTACTGCCTAAAACTAGCAACTACACATCTCAACACCACTATGAAATGAATTCCAAACCCTTTTCCAAACATATGGAAAGGCAGAGCCTGTGGAGGAGTGTAAGAGCGAAACAAAATAAACAAATCATGCAGCAGACCACAGGAGTCTAAAAGCTCACCAGGAAATGGCTGCTTCACCCACTGAACACGACTGGAAAGAGCACTGGGTCCCTAACAACTACACCGGAACCTCACCACATGAACAGGTATCGTTTGGAAATGCTGTCCTTCCAAAGCTGTAAGCTTGGTAAGAGAACTCGATGGTTATGCCACATTCTTAAATATGCTTTTCATCAATAACCAAAGCTTTCCTACTGAGGATAAAAGAATGAAATGGCTAAAGAATCAAACAAATATTTATGTAAACACAAAAGATTCACTGTGATATAGAAGTGTAATGAAGTGCTGTTAACAGAATATTCTGAACTTATAAAAAGGACTCC
>PVJI01006079.1:43873-90050 GCA_004026765.1 Micronycteris hirsuta | reverse complement strand
TACTTGTTCTGTGCCCCATTCCCACCCTCTCCCCCTACCACTCCCCTGTTGATGTTCCTCCATACCTCATATAACTCCCTTTAACATTTCATACAATAAAGGCTGGGTAGTGATGAACTTCTTGAACTTGACCTTATCTGAGAAGCACTTTATCTGCCCTTCCATTCTAAATGAAAGCTTTGCTGCATTAGAGTATTCTTGGATGTAGGTCCTTGCCTTTCATCACTTGGAATATTTCTCTCCAGCCCTTTCTTGCCTGTAAGGTCTCTTTTGAGAAATCAGCTGACAGTCTTATGGGGATTCCTTTGTAGGTAACTGTCTCCTTTTCTCTGGCTGCTTCTAGGATCCTTTCCTTATTTTTGACCTTGGGTAATGTAATTATAATGTGTCTCGGTGTGTTCCTCTTTGGGTCCAAGTTCTTTGGGACTCTCTGAGCTTCCTGGACTTCCCGAAAGTCTATTTCCTTCACCAGCTTCGGGAAATTCTCCATCATTATGTGTTCAAATAAGTTTTCAATTCCTTGGATTTCTTCTTCTCCTTCTGGCAGCCCTATGATCCGTATGTTGGGCCCTTTACAGATGTCCTGGAGGTTTCTGAGCTCCTCCTCCGTTTTTTGAATTCTTGTTTCTTCATTCTTTTCTGGTTGGATGTTTTTTTCTTTCTGCTGGTCCACTCTGTTGATTTGAGTCCCAGTTTCCTTCTTATCTCTATTGGTTCCCTGCAGATCTCTCCCCATTTGTTCAAGCAATTTCGATAATTTTTCGTCAAATTCAGTTAGCATCCTTATTACTAGGGTTTTAAACTGTGCATCTGATAGGTTGGCTATCTCTTGGTCGGTTAGCTCTGGAGCTTTGATCTGTTCCTCTCTTTGGGCCATTTTTTTTCCCCTTGGTGAGCCTGTTACTGTAAGGGGGGCGGAGCCTTGGGGTTCCCCTGGGCAGGGAAACTCACGGTAGTTGGGCTGTGGCGTATCCCATGGGGGTGGGACCTGGGGGCATAGTAGCGCCTCCCGCAAGCAATTTGTGTCCCTCTGCACCGGCTCCGGTCATCGCTCCGGGGTCGGTGGACGGTCTGCACAGCTCCAATCCCCCGCGGGTCTCCCCAATGAATTCTCCTGTGAGGCTGGTAGTTCCTCCCGCTGCCGACTCCACCCCCACAGGTGCTCTCAATCTGCGCCAATGGGTTGCGCTCTGCTTTCTCTCCCGGACTGTCTGCCCACGAATGCGGCCTTGCCTGGTCCACCAGTCTCGTCCACACTGGGTCCGGATGAGCCGGGCCCAGGCTGCGCTTAGGTCAGCCCCCCCCCTCCCGTCTGGGTGTGCTGCAGCCCCGCGGGAACCGCCCCTCCAACTGCGGTCCTGCCTTCTGCTCATCAGCATGCCACGGGGTCACTGAGCGCTCTCCCTCCGCCCTGCTCCTTCCGGCTCACCAGACTGGATGAATGTATCTTCTTTAATTCCTTGGTTGTCGGACTTCCTCTCAATTTGATTTTCTGTCGGATCTGGCTGTTTTTGGTTGTGTAAATTTCTGATTTTTTTCCTTGTTTGGTTGTGCGAGGCGGCATGGCGCATTCACCTATGCTGCCATCTTAGGAAGTCCCTGTTTTTTAAATATATTTTATTGATTATGCTATTATAGTTGTCCCATTCCCCCACTCTTATTCCCCTCTGCCCAGCACCCCCATCCCCACCCACATTCCCAGCCCCCTTAGCTCATGTCCATGGGCGTACATAGAAGTTCTTTGGCTTCTACATTTCCTATACTATTCTTAACCTCCCCCTGTCTATTTTGTACTTACCATTTATACTTCTTATTCCCTATACCTTTTCTCCCATTCCTCCCTCCCCACCGATAACCCTCTATGTGATCTCCATTTCTGTGATCTTGTTCCTGTTCTAGTTGTTTGCTTAGTTTGTTTTTGTTTTTAGGTTTGGTTGTTGATAGTTGTGAGTTTGTTGTCATTTTACTGTTCATATTTTTTACCTTCCTTTTCTTAGATAAGTCCCTTTAACATTTCGTATAATAGGGCTTGGTGATGATGAACTCCTTGAACTTGACCTTATCTGGGAAGCACTTTATCTGCCCTTTCATTCTAAATGATAGCTTTGCTGGATAGCGTAATCTTGGATGTAGGTCCTTGCCTTTCATGACTTGGAATACTTCTTTCCAGCCCCTTCTTGCCTCTAAAGTTTCTTTTGAGAAATCAGCTGTTAGTCTTATGGGAACTCCTTTGTAGGTAACTGCCTCCTTTTCTCTTGCTGCTTTTAAGATTCTTTCCTTATCTTTAATCTTGGGTAATGTAATTATGATGTGCCTTTGGTGTGTGCTTCCTTGGGTCCAACTTCTTTGGGATTCTCTGAGCTTCCTGGACTTCCTGCAAGTCTATTTCCTTTGCCAGATTGGGGACGTTCTCCTTCATTATTTTTTCAAATAAGTTTTCAATCCCTTGGTCTTCCTCTTCTCCTTCTGGCACCCCTATGATTTGGATGTTGGAATGTTTAAAGTTGTCCTGGAGGTTCCTAAGCCTCTGCTCATTTTTTTGAATTCTTGTTTCTTCATTCTGTTCTGGTTGACTGTTTATTTCTTCCTTCTGGCCCAAACCATTGATTTGAGTCCGGTTTCCTTCCTGTCAGTGTTGGTTTCCTGTACATTTTCATTTATTTCACTTTTCACAGCCTTCACTTTTTCCTCTGTTTTGTGACCATACTCAACCATTTCTGTGAGCATCCTGATTATCAGTGTTTTGAACTGTGCATTTGATAAGTTGGCTAGCTGTTTGTCACTTAGTTGTATTTTTCTGGAGCTTTGATCTGTTCTTTCATTTGGGCTACTTTTTTGTCTCGGTGCACCTGTTAACTAGTAAGGGGTGGAGCCTTAGGTATTTGCCAGTGTGGGGCAACCCACGGCGCTGAGTTGTGACGCTGTATGTTAGGGAGAGGTCCAAGAGGGAACAGTGCCTCTTGCTCTGCTCTCTGCTGGCTTTCAGTCACTTCCTCCGCTACCACAACCAAATTGGGTCCTTCTGGTGCTGATTCCCAAGTGGGTGGTTTGTGTACATTCTAGGACCCCGTGGGTCTCTCCAGCATACTCTCCTGTGAGGCTGGGAGTTTCTCCTGCTGCCTCAACGCCCCACAGGCTTTTTCAGTCAAAGGTTTTGAGGTTTTATTTCCCTGCTCTGGAATCCTGGGTTGTGCGGTCTGTCTTGCACCCCAGTTGTTCCTCATGATTTATCCTCTTGTGAATGTGGGACCGCCGCTTCACCAGCTGCCTCCGCCCACCCCAGTCCTCCAGCCACCACCCTGCCGCAAATCCTCTCCACCCAGCTGTCTATCTCCACCCCTCCTGCCGGTCTGTATGAATGTTTCTTCTTTAACTCCTTGGTTGTAGGACTCCATACAGTTCGATTTTTTGGCAGTTCTGGTTGGTTTTTGTTTTTAAATTTGTTGTTATCCTTCTTTTGGTTGTGCAAGGAGGTACAGGGTATCTTCCTACATCTCCATCTTGGCCAGAAGTCCCCAAACTGATATCTTCTTACTTACTATCCACATTGACTAAAACTTTTCTCTTCTTCTGTGTTCACTATTTATACATTTCAGAATCATCCTTGACTCTTCTCCTTCATCCCATATCCATTTTCACTCTTACCATCAGTCTTCTCCTTTTCAGCCCCAATACTACTACCTTAGTTCAGGCCCTCTTTGCCTTTCACAATTTTAGTGGCTCTGTAACTGGTCTTCCTAAATCCAAACTCATGTCCACCCAATCCATTCTTACTGCCACCACAGTGAGCACCTCTTATCATGGCACTCCCCTGCTTTTAACACCTCAGTGGCTCTCTCTTGTCACCAGATGAAATGCACATTCATCAGGCTAGCCCTTGCCCTTCCGGGCAGGCCTTTCATTTCCTCATTCCAAGCCTAGCTTCAATCAAGGTACTTAGAGTTCCTCGCCTATGTCATACCTCCTTGCCTTTCTACATGCTGACATGTTGTACCCCCTGCCTGGAATGTCCTCATCAATCTGACAAGTGCCTACTCAACCAACAAGCCCATTTAAACTGCCTCCCGTTTTTTGGTTATTTTGTGCCTTTGTTGTACCTGGTATGGACTTTTATTATTTTAGTTATCATTGGTTTATACTCGTCCATGTAAGTGTTTGTCTCCTTTGTATCCCCACTGCACACCGTAGTATTTCTTGAATAGTCACTCAGTAATTCTTGGCTAGGTGAGTGGATGAATGAATGAGTGAATACATTCATTTCCTTCTCTTTTCTCCCTTGAGGAAATCTTACTCTTTCTTCAAGGTTCAAGCTTCCCTGGCTCCTACAAAAGAATATAGTTACTACACATTTCTAGAAAGCAGTAGTTTTTTTCACTGTATTATATTTATTTATGAGATACTTACCTTCAGTCTCCCTAGTTTGTAAGCTCCTTGAAGGTATAACTGAGTCTCATCTTTGTATCTCAAATATCTAGCATGTAACTGGCACAGAGAGATACATAGTTAACTATTAGAATGGAAATGAATGCTCAATATCCATCATTGCCGAAATTGCCAAGGTTGGGTCACTACCCAGATCTTTGCATCATTCTGATTGTACAGAAACTGACCTTAGACAGGTAAACCTCTCCATCTTAAGTTGGAAGAATTTGTTAGTAAGACTAAATGTCCGAAGACTCCAGAGGAAATTATTGTCAGATCTAGGACTGGAATGCAGAACCATTCTGTATTTTGGGGGCAAGGATTCTCGCCCTGATAGTTGGGGGCATGATATTTTGGGGGCATGAATTCTCCTCTCTCTGATAGTTGATTCTTGTCTTCAGAAGTTTTGTGAATTTAGAACTCCCTTATTTTTTTAAACGCTGAATCATGCATTGGTTTTCATTTTCCTTTCCTGTTAGGTAAGTTCTCCTTTTTTTTTTTTTTTTTGCACTCTATTTGTTCATTCTCCATAAAGTATGCCAATATTATGATAAGAAATTAATGTAGCCTAGTAAGGCCAGGTTTTCTGTGCTTGTAGAGATGGTGTTTGGCAAGCCTACTTATTAACCAAGCATACTATGTAAAAGTTGTTGATGCTACTTTTTGCCTCTTATCTTCACAGGCTGTAAAGGTAGAAAAAGCCAGTGTCTTAGTCCACTGTTCTGATGGGTGGGACCGCACAGCACAAGTCTGCTCTTTGGCCAGCATCCTCCTAGATCCATTTTATAGGACATTCAATGGTCTCATGGTAAGAGAGCAAAAAATTGTATTTTATGTTGAATGAGTGAAAGACTGGATAAATCAAAAAGAACTTTCAACCAACTTGTTTTCTACAAGGAGTTCCAAATCTATAAAACTAGTTCTGTTTTTTCAATTTAGCTTCTTTCTACTACATTAGGCATTTACAGTCTATACAGTTTGTGTTGTACATTCAGCATAGTTTCTTACCTATCAGAAGGTAAGTTGAATGTCATAGACTGCTGTAAGGGGTAGGAGAGATTCAAAAGCGTGCAAAGCTGAAGTGGATGGCTATTAAATAGGCTATCAGATGCTTTCATCTTCAACATGTCAGCTGCTTGGGTATCACACTTATGATTGTTTTCTGGCAATGAATCCAAAACTTCTTAGTTGAACTAAGAAACACAATTCACAAAGGAGTTTACCCTCATTTTTTAGAAATGCTTTAAAAAAAACGGTGAAAATAGGATTGTACCAAGATTTGTTCTTGGTACAAACCCAAGTACTGACTTTGGAGTCCTGTTTTTTCATAGGTTGAATTTAAGATTATGTTGATCAGGATTGCATTTAGTTATGTCTCGGATGGCTTGCCACACATCTTATAAAGGCCAAAAGAAGTATGACACTGGATACATATCCAGAATAATTTCTCCTGAGAGCATTTGAAATTTGAAGGAAGCCTGTATAAGCCCTTAAAGGAAATACAGGCTGCTTAGCAATCATTTGGGAAATTAACTTTTTTTATTATCGGTTCAACTCAAACTTGTACAAAGTCCATTTCAGCAAAGTGTTTGGATATTTTTATATATATGGTTAATTCATTTTATGATTTTCCTAATGCAAACTTTTTTTTTCTATAACAACGAAGATCCTGATTGAGAAAGAATGGATATCCATGGGCCACAAGTTCTCCCAAAGGTAAAAAGATCCGCGTTTTAAAGGAGGAGGCTAAGGAGAGGTTATGAGGGTATGGTTTATCAAAACCCAGTATGTTCTTGTATGAAGGAGCAGTAAGTTCAGCATGGTGGAAATCTCTTTTCATCTAGAAGTATTTCAGACACTGTACTAGGGGACTAGGGCTACAAAGGTGACTAGAATATTGTCTTTTCCTTAAAAATGTGCAAAGAATTTTATCAAATTCTTACATATATTAGGGAAGAACAAGGCATCACAGACCACAGAGGAAAAAAGTGCTTAACTCTGCCTGGATGTCTATCCTGAAGAAGTCAGGATAGGCAACCAGGAATAGGCAGCATTTGAAGATGAATTTCGGGGGATGAATAGGAGTTTGCTAGACAGAGCAGTGAGCTGAGGAGGGCATCCAGGCAGAGGGAATAATGTGTAAGACAATGCACCTTTTAATATTTATAGAACAAAGAAAGGTGCAGATTTCCATTCTCTAGTAAGAAGGGGTGTAAGGGCTTACATGTATCTTGTGTCTGCTATAAGGAAAATAGCCTCACTGAAGATTTACCTATGTTATCAGAACAATCAACAAATATTTACCAAATATGTAACAATGTGCTATATACTGTATTAGACACTGAGCTGGTTTCAAGGGCACATAAAATTTTTTACCCTCAAGAAAGTTAAAATTCAGGTCATATTCTCCTCCTTTAATTTCATTTGATTACCAGGGGAAGGGTTTGCAGGAACAACTATAAAGGACACATGGACAAAACCAAGGGGGGGTGGAAACAGGGGAGGAAGGTGGGGATGGCTGGGATGGGGGGGAGTGGTGGGGGATAAATGCAGACAACTGTACTTGAACAATAAAATAATTTTAAAAAATAATTTCATTTGATTACCATTCCTAGTCATTTAAATCCATCCATTCGCTCTTCCTTCATCAGCAAACATTGGGCCAGGAAATATGCCAGGTTTTGAGGAGACTATGTTGAATCAAATATGATCTCTGTCTCTTCTTTACAGCAAAGAATATTGGTGATGACATTATAGTTTGATAAACACTATGACAAAACATAAAAGAACCTAACCCATTCTGGGGCAAAGAAGGCTTCCTAAAATTGGTGGCATTTTAGAACATTCAAGAATATAAGGTTGGGGATTTGAAAGAGACACTGGGTGTTTTGTAGAATAAGATTCCTAAGGAGACAAGAGGGAGTGAACACTTCCCTTCAAATGAAAAGATTAGTGAACCCTGGCCAGTGTGGCTCTTTGGTTGGGCATCATCTCACAACCAAAAGATTGTGGGTTCGATTCTTGGTCAGGGCCCATGCTTAGGTTGCGGGTTTGGTCCCTGGTCAGGGCATATATGAAAGGCATTCAGTTGATGTTTCTCTCTCACATCGATGTTTCTCTCCCTTTCTTTCTCCCTCCTTACCTTCTCTCTCTAAAGTCAATAAACATGTCCTCTGGTGAGGGTTAAAAAAAAAAAAGATTATACTTCGGCCAAGATGGAGGCATAGGTAGACACGCTGTGCCTCCTCGCACAACCAAAAGACAAAAAACAACAATTTAAAAACAAAAAACAAGCAGAACTGACAGAAAACCGAACTTTATGGAAGTCCGACAACCAAAGAGTTGAAGACAAGTTCATCCAGACTGGTAAGTGGGGCGGAGCTGGCACGCAGCAAGACGGCATTTTGTGAAACCAGGTGTGCAACGTTGAAACAGGCCTGGGGGACCGCAGCTGGTGGACCCGGACCCAGCGGGACCCGGGCTGGGGGAGCAGACAGTCGGCATTCATGCACAGATAAGCCAGGAGAGGAAGTTGAGGAGCGGAGCAGACCACGCATCCCAGAGCAGCAAGGGGAAATAAAACCTCAGACCACTGATTGACAATACCTGTGCGGATTGAGGCGGCAGCCAGAGGAACTCCCAGCCTCACAGAGGAGTTTGTTGGAGAGACCCACAGGGTCCTAGAACAAGCCCGCCCGTGTGGGAATCAGCAACAGAAGGGCCCAATTTGCTGGTGGGTAGCGAGCGGAAGAGGCACCATTGTGCCATCTCAGACCTCTTTCCCACAGACAATGTCACAACACAACAACATGGGTTACCCTGCCCTGGTGAACACCTAAGGCTCCACCCCTCTTATACAGAACAGGCTCGCTGAGAGGAAAAAAAATGGCCCAAATGAAAGAGGAGATCAAAACTCCAGAAAAAAGACAACTAAGCCATGAAGAGATAGCCAACCTATCAGATGCACAGATCAAAACACTGGTAATCAGGATGCTCACAGAATTGGTTGAATTTGGTCACAAATTAGACAAAAAAAAAATGAAGGATATGCTAAAGGAAATGAGGGGAAATGTACAGGGAACCAATAGTGATGGGAAGGAAACTGGGACTCAAATCAATGGTGTGGACCACAAGGAAGAAAAAAACATTCAACCAGAAAAGAATGAAGAAACAAGAATTCAAAAAAGTGAGGAGAGGCTTAGGA
This sequence comes from Micronycteris hirsuta, assembly GCA_004026765.1. Lineage (NCBI taxonomy): Eukaryota > Metazoa > Chordata > Mammalia > Chiroptera > Phyllostomidae > Micronycteris > Micronycteris hirsuta. Next base: position 81,424 of record PVJI01006079.1, on the reverse strand, counting down.
ACCTCCGGGACATCTCTAAATGTTCCAACATCCGAATTATAGCGGTGCCAGAAGGAGAAGAGGAAGACCAAGGGATTGAAAACTTATTTGAACAAATAATGAAAGAGAACTTCCCCAATCTGGCAAAGGAAATAGACTTCCAGGAAGTCCAGGAAGCTCAGAGAGTCCTAAAGAAGTTGGAACACACCAAGACAAATTATAATTACATTACCCAAGATTAAAAATAAGGAGAGAATCTTAGAAGCAGCAAGAGAAAAGGAGGCAGTCACCTACAGAGGAGTTCCCATAAGACTGTCAGATGATTTCTCAAAAGAGACCTTACAGGCAAGAAAGGGCTGGACAGAAGTTTATCAAGTCATGAAAGGCAAGGACCTACATCCAAGAATACTCTATCCAGCAAAACTTTCATTTAGAATGGAAGGGCAGATAAAGTGCTTCTCAGATAAGGTCAAGTTCAAGGAGTTCATAATCACCCAGCCTTTATTATATGAAATGTTAAAGGGATTTATATAAGACATGGAGGGTTATCAACAGGGGAGTGGTAGGGGGAGAGAGGGGGAAAAGGTGCATAGAATAAGTAGCATGAATGGTAGGTAGAAAACAGACAGGGGGAGGTTAAGAATAGTATAGGAAATGTAGAAGCCAAAGAACTTATGTATATGACTCATGGACAAGAACTAAAGAGGGGGAAAGTGGAGGGGGGAGTATACGGGGTGGAGGGGAATAAAGAGGGGTTAATGGGATGACTGTAATAGCTTAATCAATAAAATATTAAAAAATTAAAAATAAAAAATAGTTAAAGCTATAACTAAGGATACCTCTTCTATGAAGATTGGATGGAAGGATGGGCAGTGAAGGAACTAACTGTGAGTGTCAGAGACAAAAGTTAGATTTTTAAAAAAATTTTTAAAGATTTTATTTATTTTTAGACAGGAGGGATGGGAGGGAGAAAGAGGGAGAGAAACATCAATGTGTGGTTGCCTCTCATGTGCCCCCACTGTGGACCTGGCCTGCAACCCAGGCATGTGTCCTGACTGGGAATCGAACCGGCGACACTTTGGTTCGCAGCCCATGCTCAATCCACTGAGCTACACCAGCCAGGGCTAGATATTTTTTCTTGATGGCTTTGATTTTTTTCAGTGACACTGTAGACACTGGTGTGAAATAGGTTAGGGGTTTGGTAAGATAGCTTAAATTTTTTCAAGAGCTGCAAGGTTGATGGGAAAACAGTGTTCAGAATGTACATAAAGATTATTGGGGAGCAATTATGTTGTAGCTGAGTATGGAGACTTTATTTTAAATGACATCAGTTTGCATGGTTTTATAATATTCTCAAGTAGCATTCGTCAGTCAGGGTTTGGGAGCAGAGAACATAGCATTTTAGGTTCATCTGTAGTTTGATTTTGAGTGAGAATAATGTCAAGAAAGACTAGAAAGTTGAAGAAAATGGGGAGAGAATAGTTGATGGAGCAGATTATAGAGCACAGGCCGGATAAGGAGGAAAGGGGAGCCAGCAGGAATCTGGCAGGTTGAGCGGTCCAGAGATGAGGACTGGAGGAGGTAATATGAGCAGCCTTTGGAAATATACTATATGGTGGTCAGAGTAGGATATTGAGATTAAAATTGCAAAGTGGAGTACGAACTTCTAGATAACTTCAAGAACCAGCCTATGGCCATGGAAATGGAGGGTTGATAATGGAGTAGAGGAAAACTTTGGTGAAGATAATTAGAGTTGAGTTAGTTAAGGAACCTGCTAAGTTGGTGTAGCTCATCTGCATGGACCCCAAAGATAAGACTTAAGGCAGGAGTCAGATTCTTCAGAAAACATGGGGGAGGGACCCAGAGATTGGTAAAAGACAATAGTGAGGAAGTAGAGGGTAGTGTAAACTCAACAGCATGACCCATAATGGAAGTGTTTTTAGAAAGTGAAAACAATAGTAGAAAGCAGTGGTAGAAGCAAGGAGAAAGTCGATCTCACCTCTGCCCTGTTTTAGGATTATGCTTTCTGAGAGGGGAATGAGCATTCTGCATCTGATTTGGGGCCCGGGAAGAGATGGTGTCCTTGGCGAGACATATTTAAGTTAAATAAGAAGGCGGAACATACAGTACAGAATATGAGGATGCCATGTTTGTTTTCAGTGGATAGTAGAGTTGGTAGAGAGGGCATCATGGGAGAAGAAACATTAAACAGTTCTAGGGAGGGGTTTGTTCATTCATATAATAAGTGTTTATTAAATACCTCTTTTGTGCCAAGAACTATACTATAAACAACATGGTTATGGTCCTTGTTCACATAGAGTTAAAGGTGGCTGTTTAAAGTTAAGTACTACAATAAAAATTCATTTCCTGTCATGGCTGGTGTGGCTCAGTGGATTGAGCGCGGTCCTGTGAACCAAAGGGTCTCCGGTTCCATTCCCAGTCAGGGCACATGCCTGGGTTGTGGGCCAGGTCCCCAAGTAGGGGGCACACAAAAAGCAACCACATGTTGATGTTTCTCTTTCTCTGTCTTTCTCCTTCTCTTCCCCTCTCTCTAAAAATAAATAAATAAAATCTTTAAAAAAAAAATCTGTTCCTCAATTATACCAGCCACATTTCAAGTGCTTAATGAGCTAGTGACTACCATATGGGACAACATAGATATGGGACATTTCTATCATTGCAGAAAAGTTTGGTTTTAAAGATGGTGTAAGAGGAAATTGAATAGATGACCAAAGAAAAGGCTTACAGTCAATGACAGTGAAGGAATGCCAGCAGTTAAGAGTCTGTTGGGTTCAACAAGCTTTGAGATTCTGCGTGGCATTTGGCCTGAGATGTTTCTTTCCCAGTGCCAACAGAGACAAAAGGTGACCTCGTTATAGCCTATTCCAATAGTGTAATACCTGATGTCACCTTTATTTGCATTCCTCAGGTGTGGCCATCTGCATGGAGACTCTAAAGAAGTATCCCCTGTCTTCACCCAGTTCCTAGACTGTATCTGGCAATTAATGGAACAATTTCCTTGTGCCTTTGAGTTTAATGAAATCTTCCTGCTGGAGATCCATGACCATGTTTTTTCCTGCCAGTTTGGGAACTTCCTTGGAAACTGCCAGAAGGATCGGGAAGATATGAGGTAAATTCAGTTTGTGAGAAAACACTGGATAGGGAGACGGGGTGAGTACAAAAGGAATATGCCAACACCCTAAATTTGAGACAGAAGTTCAGGAAAGGGGAGATAGCATGATAAAAAGAACTTTTCAAGCATAAACCACTCAGTGTTTTTGCATGGGGATTCCTCAGAACCTCAGATTCCTCCTCTGTTAGAGATGATAATACCTACCTTTCAGAGAAATCACTTGTGTCAGAGATCATGTAATGGCAGCCATTAGCCAATTCTAGCTCAATAGGCGTGTTTTGTTTTGGGTGTGGAGTATTTTTTAAACTGTGAATTAGTTGCCAACATTTACATACCAGGATATTTCACATAAAAATCCAGTTATTTTAGGATTTTGTCCTAAATAGAGAAGCCATTGTGCCAAGATATTCTTCTGCAACCAGACCTTTCTTAAACCCTCTCCCCAGATGCTTTTAGACACATTAGTTCTGTCTAGGCATTAAAACTCAAGATCTATTCCATATTCTCTTTTCTACCCTCTTAAAATGAAGCTAATATATCCTAGACCCATTCCCTACACAAATCTGAATCTCCATGTAAAAGTACGAAAGTTGAACATTTTAACACATATTAAAATAGGGATTACTTAAAACAGACAGAAGTATCATTCATTCATAAAAGGAAAAGCACGAACTCTAGAATCAGAGACCTGGGTTCAAATTTTGGCTCTGTTACCCTCTAGCTATATTAACTTTAGCAAATTAATTTTTGGTCTCATTTTCTCACTACTAATTTGGAGATAAAATATCACAAAAAAATTGATGAGGGATTTTACATACAGTCTGAAACAGTATTTGACACATAGTAAATAATAAATATTAGCTACCTTACCTCTGCAAGATTTTTTTCTGTTTTTACCCAACAACAAATGAGAAAGAAAGATATACAGGGCCTTTGGCCTCCCTGGAATGGTCTGTAAAAGTTACAAGACTACATCCTGGCTGGTGTAGCTCAGTGGATTGAGCGCGGGCTGGGAACCAGGTGGTCCCGGTTCGATTCCCAGTTGGGGCACATGCCTGGGTTGCGGGCCAGGTCCCCAGTGAGGGCCATGTGAGAGGCAACCACACATTGCTCTTTCTCTCCCTCTCTTTCTCCCTCCCTTTCCCTCTGTCTAAAAGTAAATAAATAAAATCTTTTAAAAAGAAAGTTACAAGACTACAATTTTAGGTCCTACCACCCCTACCACTCCTCTTTGTTCTCTCCCTTGAGATGATGTGTGCAAATGACCTTGGCATGCATCGTCATGCAGCAGCTCTCATGGGGGACCAATGGATCCCATGCTTTCTCAGGTGTTAACTAAGGGGCTTCCTTGCTTGAAAAGCAAGGTCCCATGGTCTCAACTAAGGTATAAGTTAGTCTTACAATATAAATATCACAGTCTTTAGGTGCTCACATAGGATAACTTACAAATATTTGCTAATATAAATTATCAACTGTCTTTTACCATTTTATACCTGCTAAGAAGAAAAGAAGCTGGCTTGAAATGAAATAAAATATAGAAGAACCAGAAATTTACCCTCTAAGCTGCTAACTTACCAGAATTTTAAAAACTATTCCAGATTTGTTAAAACTGGAAAGATGACCAGTTCATAGACTCCTGGATTTGGAAGAGACCTGAGAGGTCACTTTATATGAATGAGAAGACAGGCTCAGAGAAAGCCAGGGTCATTCCTAAGGTCACATAGCTACTCCACAGCAGAGGCTCTCCAATATGGAACTCTTAACTTCTTGCTCATTTAAAAATGGGTAAATTGAAGTCCAGAAAGTTCATTATTCAATCAATGCTCATTAACCCCTTACTACTATTTTCCTTCTGTCGTATCCTATCCCTCTCCCTTGAGTTGGGTTACTTATTAGTAACATTTGGCTGATTATCTTGTTCAGCAGGACTATTGAGTTTACTGGCTTGCTGCTTTTAATTTGGGGGCTTTTTTTTTCTTTTTACAGAGTCTATGAGAAAACCCATTGTGTGTGGCCTTTCTTGGCTCAGAGGAAACCAGACTTCAAGAACCCTCTCTACAAAGGCTTAAATATGTATGGGGTGCTTGATCCTAGTACTATGCCCTGTAACATTCAGTAAGTTCCTGAGTTGTCCCCTCCTTTTTAACAGCGGGCCTCAGGGCCTCAGCTTCTTTGATTCTCCTTCTGTAGCTGCCATCATCTCCACAAGTCTGGGTGTGGAGTGACACTCTCCCCACATCACCCATTCCTTGCTGCCCCTGAAAAGAAAGTCACCCCTCTTTTGGTTTTCAGGGGTTTGCTGTTACTCGTGTAGGGAAATACACAAGAAATAATAGTTCATTTTTAGTAATACAACCAGTCAGGATGTTGCTTCAATCCTTAGTCTTTCCTTGTATCTTCTTTTCTGTCCTTTCCCCCAACATAGCGAAGGAAAAACAGAGAAATAGAAAGGGTTGGTATTGTTTTCTATACTTTTCCAAAAGAATATAAATACAGGCTGTTGTGTTAACTAACCACAACTGAATGGAGTATAAGACAGAGCTGAATATGTTTATTATCTCTAATAGTTCATCTTGTGTATTCCTTAGGATTTTGTATATATAAGATTTTGTCATTTCTGAATAGATGTTGTTTTACTTAGTCCTTTCCAATATGTATGCTTTTAATTGCCAAATTGCCCTCATTAGAACTTCTTGGAGTGTTTTTTTAAAGATTCCTACTATGGTTTCTTTGATCAATTGATTATTTAAGAGTGTGTTATTTAATTTCCACATATTTGTGAGTTCTCTTACTTTCCTTTTGTAATCGTAATTGATTTCTAATTTTATTCTATTGTTGTCAGAGAACATACTTTACATGATTTCAATCTTTTTAAATGTATTAAGTCTTGTTTTAAGACCTAACATAAGTTATATCCTGGAGAATGTTACCTATTTTTTAAATGATGTGTATTATTTGAGAAGAACATGTATTCTTTTGTTGTTAGGTATAGTGTTTTATTACGTCTGTTAGTTCAAATTTATATATAATGTTGTTCGAGTCCTCTATTTTCTTACTGATCTTCCACCTCCTTTTTCTGTTCATTTTGGAAAGTGGAATATTGAAGACTCCAGCTGATACTGTAAAACCATATATTTTTCCCTTCAGTTCCATCAACTGTCTATTTCTCCCTTTGATTCCATCAATTTTTGCTTCATATGTGTTTTGGGATTTATTGTTAGGTACATATGTGTTTATAATTATATATTCTTGATGCATTGAATCTTATGAATATGTAATATCTTTACTTGTCTCTTGTAACAATTTGACTTAAAGTCTATTTTATCTTCATTAACATAGCCACACCAGCCCTCTTTTGGTTGCTGTTGCATGGAATATCTTTTTCTGCCCATTAACCTTTTTCACTTTGAATCTAAAGTGAGTTTCATGAAGACAGCATGGGGTTAGATCATGTTTTTGTTAACCCGTTTTGCAAACTTTGCCTTTTAATTGGACAGTTTAGTCCATTTATATTTAAAATAATTCCTGATAAGAAATGACTTCTGCCACTTTGTTTCTTATTTTCTATGTATTTTATATCTTTTTAAAAGAGAGTTTACTTATTTCTTTTCAGAGAGGGGCGAAGGGAGGGAGAGAGGGAGAGAAACATCGATGTGAGGGAGAAATATCGATCCGTAGCTCCTCTCATGCATCCCAACCTCTCGCATGCACCCTGACCTGGGACGGAATGCGACCCAGGCATGTGCGCTGACCTTTCACTTTGTGGGACAATACCCAACCAGCTGAGCGACACCAGCCAGGGCGTGTATCATATCTTTTCTGTTCCTTAATTTTTCCATTACTATTGGAAAATGTATTAAATTAATATTTAAGTATGTCATTTTAATTCCCTTCTCTTTCCTTTTCTGTATATTTATTAGTTATTATTTGTCCTCCTGGTAAGTACAATTAACATCTTACATTCATAACTATCTAGTTTCTATTAATACCAGCTTTGCTTCAATTGTATGCAAAATCTTATATTCCCATACAGCTCCATTCCCGTCTTTATATTATTGTTTTCACAAATTACATCTTATACACTGTGTACCCATTAACATATACCTATAATTACTGTTTTTGACATTTTTTAAAGAGGAAAAGAGGAATTACAAATCAAAAATACAATACTGCTGGCTTGTATATTTGTCTAATTAGTCATCTCTATTGATATTCTTTATTTCTTTGTACGGCTTACAATTACTGTATAGTGTCTTTAATTTCAGCCTAAAGATCACTTTTTCATTTTTTCTTGTAGAGCATGTGTACTAATGATTAGCTCCTTTGGTCCCTGTTTATTTGGCAATATCTTAATTTCTCCTTCATTTTTGAAGAATAGTTCTGCCAGACATAATTCTTGGTTGACAGGTTGTTTTTTCTTTTAGTCCTTTAAATATGTGATCCCACTGCCTTCTGGCTATGGTGATTTCCAATGAGAAATCAGCTGTTAATCTTATTGAGGATCCCTTGTATGTGGTGAGTAGATTCTCTCTTGTAGCTTTGAAGATCCTATCTTTTGATGTTTGATTCATCCTACTTGGAGTTTCTTAAGCTTTTGAGATGTTTAGGTGCATATCTTTTATCAAATATTCAAAGGCCATTTTATCTTTGAATATTCTTTCCACCCATTTCTATCTCTTCTATCCTTCTGGGACTACCATTATGTGTATGTTGGTGTGCTTGATAGTTTCCCACAGGGCCCTCAGACTGTTCACTTTTCATCGTTGTTTTTCCTTTCTACCCCTTAGAGTGGGCAGTCTGAATAGACTTCTCTTCCAGTTAATTCATTCTTCTGCCTACTCAAATTGATTGTTGAATCCCTCTAGTTAATTTTTTTATTTCACTTACTGTACTTCTTAGCTCTACAATTTCTATTTGGTTTCTTTTAATAATTTCTCTCTTTATTGATGCTTGTCATTTGGTGAAGTTTCATTTTCCTGGTTTTCTTTAGTTCTGTGAGCATATTTAAGACAATTGATTTAAAGTATTTGCCTAATAAGACTAATGTCTGGGGTTACTCATGAACAATTTCTGTTAATTTTTTTCCTGTGAATGGGTCATATTGTCTTGTTTTCCTCCATGCCTCTTATTTTTTCTGTTGAAAACTGGACAGTTGGAATATTATAATGTGATATTCTAGAAATCAGCCCCTCCCTTTAAGGTTTGTTGCTATCTGTCATGGGTTGTACAATAGTTATTTGAGTAGTGACTTTTCAAAACTATTTTTGTCAAGACTATTCTTTGACATGTGTGGTGACTGAATTCTCCTTCCATTACCTAGGTGGTCAGCTAGTGATTTGATAGAGATATCCTTAAATGCCATAAAATAAAAGTAATTTTCAGTCTTTGCAGATTGGCTCTGGCTTTGTGTTGCTACGCACCTTCAATGCTTAGCCAGGCCATTTATAACTCTCCCTTAGGCTTCACTTCCTGCAGTGCAGAGCCTAAAAGGCAGCAACAGGTGAAAGCTCAGAGTCTCTTCTGGTCTTTTCTGAGCATGTGTCTAGCCCTAGGCATATACCTGGCTTTCTACATACCTTGGTATATATAGGAGTATTTCAGTGCCCTTATTTTCCCGTGTACTTCCCATGAATTGTCTTCCCAAACCTCTTTCTTCCAAGACTTTTCAGTATGTCTGCTGCTTGCCTCATCTATTATCCCTGGCCTCAGCTGACTTTGTTTAGTACATTTGCCTTTAAATTTTTTTGACCTTGTCTGGAAGGCCACCGCAGCCCTGATAAAGTTCTGAGTAGGGCAAAACAAGCTCCTGAGCCCATCCATTGGGGGATACTAGAGAAGTCAAAATACACAACCACAATATTTTGATAAAATGGTCTGTATTGTCCCCTTTGGCACCAGAAAGCCACATTGTTCATGTAAACTGCTATCCCCAAAGCCACTACTGGCTTAGAGAGTGAAAGCGAGCAGGCAGGTAAGTCAAAATGTTGCTAACACATTCTTATCAAAATGTATCTGCTTTAGTTTGCATTACTCATTCTCCTAGTTGTTACAAGTTTTTAATTAGATTCTGAACTTTCAAAAAAGTTTTGATTATTACTGTTTTAGCTCTTACTTCTAGGTATTTGATGCATTCAGACTCAATATTTGTATATGGTGTAACATAAGTGTCCAACTTCATTCTTTTGCATATGGATATCTCATTTTTCAGCACCATTTGTTAAAAAGACTGCCCTTACTGCTTTGAATGATCTTGGTACACTTATCAAGAATTATTTAACCATATGTGTGATTGTTTACTTCTAAGCTTTCTATTTCTATTGCATTGGTCAGTTAGTCTCTCTTTATGTTAGCATCCACACTGTTTTGATTATTGTGGTTTTCTAATAAGTTTTGAAGTCGGGAAGTGCTAGGCTTCTAACTTTGTTCTTGTTTGAGATTGCTTTAGCTATTTGGGGTCACTTGAGATTCCATATGAATTTTAGCATGGGGATTTTTTATTTCCATAAAAACTGCCAGTGGGATATTACATAGATTATATTTATTATATCTGTAAATCACTTGAGTAGTATTGACATCTTAAAATATTGTCTTTCAATTTATGAAAAGTAAATATCTTTCTCCATTCATTTGTATCTACTTTAATTGCTTTCAGCAACATTTTACAGTTTTCTGTGTACAAGTCTTTTGCCTCTTTGGTTAAGTTTACTCCTAAGTATTTTAGTCTTTTTGATGGGATTATAAATAGAATCATTTTCTTAAATTCATTTTTAGATGGATAATTGTTAATGCACAGAAACACAGTAGATTTTTGTGTTGTTTTGAATACTGAAACTTTGCTGAATTTAAACTTGTTTGTGTTTGGACTCTAGGTTTTCTACATATAAGATCATGTTATATGCAAACAAAGATGATTTTACTTACCCCTTTCCAATTTGGAAGCCTTTATTTATTTATTTATTTATTTATTTATTTAGCCTAGTTGCTTTGGATAGGACCTCCAGTCCTGTATAAAACAAAGTGGCAAGAATAAGCACCCTTGTCTTGTTCTTTATCTTGAAAGAAATGCTTTCATTCTTTTATCTTTCATATACGACCTTTATTACATTGAGATACTATCCCTCTATTCTAGGATATGCATTGAGTATTTTTTTTATCATGAAAGGGTGTTGAATTTTGTCATGTTTTTTTCTGATTATCATGTGTCTTTTTCCCAATCATTGTTAATGCAGTATATTACATTGATTGGTTTTGCATATGTTAAATTATTCTTGCATTCTAGGAATAAATCCCACTTGGGTATAGTTTATATTCTTTATTTTTCTTTTTATTTATTTATTTTTAAAAATTATATTTTACTGATTTATACTATTACAGTCGTCCTAGTTTTTCCTTTTTGGGCCCCCTCCACCTAGCACCCCCAACTTCCTCAGGCAATTCCCCCCCTTTGTTCATGTCCATTAGTCATGCGTGTAAGTTCTTTAGCTCTTCCATTTCCTAAACTGTGCTTTACATCCCTATGGCTATTCTGCAACTACCAATTTGTACTTCTTAACCCTCTTCCTCACCTATTCACCTATTCCTCACCTCTTCACCTGTTCCCCCATATATCCCTCCCATCTGGCAACCATCAAAACACTCTCTGTACCCATGATTCTGTCTCTGTTCTTCTTGTTTGCTTAGTTTGTTTGTTTGGATTCAATTGTTGATAGGCATGTATTTATTATCATTTTATTGTTCATAGTTTTGATCTTCATTTTCTTGAATAACTCCATTTAACATTTCATATAATAATGGTTTGGTGATGATGAACTCCTTTAGTTTTTTCTTGTCTGGGGAGCTCTTTATCTGCCCTTCAATTCTAAAGGATAGCTTTGCTGGGTAGAGCAATCTTGGCTGTAGGGCCCTGCTTTTCATGACTTTGAATATTTCTTGCCAATCCTTTATAGACTGTAGTTTCCTTTGAGAAATCAGCTGATAGTCTTATGGGAACTCCCCTGTAGGTAACTATTGGCTTTTATCTTGCTGCTTTTAAGATTTTCTCTTTATCTTTAAACTTTGGCATTTTATTTATGGTGTGTCTTGGAGTGGCCTTCCTTGCATCCATCTTGTCTGGGACTCTGTGTTTCCTGAACTTGCATGTCTATTTCCTTCATAAAAATAGGGAAGTTTTCTTTCATTATTTTTTCAAATAGATTTCCAATGTCTTGCTCTTTATCTTCTCGTTCTGGCACCCCTGTGATGCAAATGTTGGAACTCTTTCAACTTTTTTTAAAAATTTTTTTAAGATTTTATTTATTTTTTAGATAAGGGAAGGGAGGGGGAAAGAGAAGGAGAGAAAGATCAATGTGTGGTTGCCTCTTGCGTGCCCCACACTGGGGATCTGGCCAGCAACCGCGGCATGTGCCCTAGATTGGGAATCAAACCTGTGACCTTTTGGTTTGCAGGCCAGTGTTCAATCCACTGAGCCACAACAGCTAGGACCCTCGTTTTTTGGGATTCTTTTTTATTTTTGTTCTAATTGGCTGTTTTTTTGCTTCCTTACATTTCAAATCATTGATTTGATTCTTAGTTTCATCCACTCAACTGTTGTTTCCCTGTAAATTGTTCTGTATTTCAGTTAGTGTATCCTTCATTTTTGACTAGATCGTTTTTATGCTGTTGATATCCTCACAAAGTTCCTTGAGCATCCTTATAACCAGTGTTTTGTGCTTTGCACCTGATAGATTGCTTATCTCCATTTTGTTTAGTTCTTTTTTCTGGAGATTTGATCTGTTCCTTCATTTGGGCCATGTTTCTTTGTCTCCTCATTTTGGCAGCCTCCCTGGGTTTGTTTCTATGTATTAGGTAGAGCTGCTATGACTCCGTGTCTTGTATCATGGCCTAATGTAGTCAGTGTCCTGTAGGGCCCAGTGGCACAGCCTTCCCTATCACCCAAGCTGGGTACTCGAGATGTGCCCTTTGTGTGAGCTGAGTACACTTTCCTCTTGTAGTTGAGCCTTGGTTGCTGTTGGTAGATCAGTGGGAGGGATTTACCCAAGCCAGTCAGGGGCAAGGTTTGGCTGTGACCACAGCCACCAATTTCCACTCATCATAGAGAATCAGCTGTGCAGGGTGGATGGAACACAGGAGTTCCACCTGTGTTCTTCCTATGTGCACCCTGCGTGAGTTACAAAGCAATCTACAGATGACTGCTACTTTTGCTAGGCTTGGAGGTTCCCAGGCAAAGTCCAGCTTTGAACCTAGGCTGGCTGCTGCTAGTGCCGAGGGCTGGGACCACTTAGCGAGAGGTATGGGAGCGGGGGATTCATTGAGGCCAGCTGTAGCGTGTTTGAGAGAATTTAGGAAGTTGTGAAGTATGAGTCAAGACCAGCGATTCATATGGAAAAGCAACTGTTAACAGCTTGGTTGGGCCTGTAATTTGGGTGGGCTGGAGACCCAGGGAATCTTCAGGGTGGGGCAAACAGTGTTAGCCAGGTTGATGGAGCCTCAGATATGGCACCCACCCGCCAGCTCTGTGGCTCTGTGGGGAAAGAGTTTAGAAAAGGAACAATGGCCTCTGCCCACCTTTCTGTAGGGAGAAAGCTGTCCCTAGCTCTCACCTTGATGCCAGACATTTCAGTTCAGTTTCTCCCTATATGCCACTGGTGCCTTTCAAGCTGCTTCCCCAGTGCTGGAGCTCAGAGAGAGTGAGTCTGAGTAAGTTTGTGTGTGGGTTCTTTAAGAGGACCTGCTTGGGACTCCAGAAGTTTTTCCATTGATTCAATCACTGCTGGTTTTTGCAGACAGAAATTGTGGGGACTCACCTTCCTGGCACTGGAACCCTGGGCTGTGGGGCCTGGTATGAGGCTTGGACACCTCGCTCCCAAGATATCCCTCCTGAATTTTTATCCACTACATGTGAGTGTGGGACCAGCCAGTTCTGTGTCTCCTCCCCTCTCACCAGTCTGGATGGATGTGGTTTCTTTAGTTCCATAGTTGTCAGACTTCCATCCAACTTGCTTTCTGCTAGTTCTGAGTGATGGTTGGTCTGTATTTTAGTTGTAATTTTGATGTGATTGTGCAAGGAGGCGAGCCGTGTTTACCTATGCTATCATCTTTCTGGAAGTCTCACTGTTAATCTTTTAATGGCTCTCTTGTATTTAAGGAGTCACTTTTGCTACTGTCAAGGTTCTCTCTTTGTCTTTGAGAAACTCTGTTTTATTTTAATGTGTTTTGGTGTGGATCTATTTGGATTTATCTTACTTGAAAATTGCTGAGATTCTTATACTCTATATTAATTTTTGTCCTCAAATTTGGGAAGTTTTCAGCCATTATTTCTTCAGATAACCCCTACACCCTTACCCATTTCTCTTCCCCTTCTAAGACTCCCATTATGCCTGTATTAGTATAATTAATGTTGTCCCATGATTCCCTTAGGCTCTGTTTACTTTTCTTCAATCTTTTTTCTTTGGGTTCCTCAGTCTCATTAATTTCAAATGACCTGTCTTCAAGTTTGCTGATTTTTTCCTCTGTCTAATTAAATTTGTGTTGGGCCTAGCTGATGAATATCTCAGTTTAGTGTTTTTGTTTTTTAACTCCCTAATTCCTGTTTGTTTGTTTTTTTTAACATATTTACTTCTTTAATGATATTCTTATTTTGATTCTAAATCATTTTCCTTATTTTGTTTATCTTCATCCTCTTTGAGCTCAATAAACATATTTAAAGCAGTTTTAAATGTTTTGTCAAGTAAGCCAAAGGCCTGCCGCTTTTTAAGGTTTCTGGATATTTATTTCATTCCTTTGAATGGATTATGTGTCTCTGTTTCTCTGTATGATTCATCATCTTTTGTTGAAATTGTGGCATTTAAAAATTAGATACCTCTCCCAGTCTTTGAGGACTTGTCTCCACTCAAGGGAAGGTCTATACTAAACCCAGTTTAAAAGTTCAGGATCCATTCAAACCTTTTCTGGACATGTATCTTCCCTAGGCTTGTGCATGTGCTTTTATTCCCATTCCCCATATACTCAAATACTTTTACATGTACTAGTTTTCCAAAGAGCTTCACCACTGCTTCTTATAAGCCTTGGAAGTTCTCTTGTATTCCTCTGTCCATAATCTCTTGCCCCAAGGCACCCCACACCTCTCACCTGCCACTGCTTTGACCACTCCAGTTAGTGCTTCATGGCAGGTGAGACAGGGATTAATCCTTTGGGCAGCCCATAGGCAAGCCAGAACATTGCAAGCAACTTTCAGTCTTTTCCTTCCATCCTGATGGAGGAAGTAGGAATTGAGCACAGTCCTCCCATTTGCACTGTGCTGCACTAAGAAGATGGTGGGCAAGGATGAGCAAAAGCACTACGAAGTTTTCTAAAATTCTGGGTACAGCCCTGGCTGGTGTGGCCAAGTGGATTAAGTGCCTGTGGACCAAACGGTCACCAGTTCAATTCCCAGTCAGGGCACGTGCCTGGATTGCGAACTGGGTCCCTGGTGGGTGGGGGCGTGTGAGAAGCAACCTCACACTGATGTTTCTCTCCCTCTCTTTCTCCCTCCCTGCCCCTCTCTCTAAAAATAAATAAATAAAATCTTTAAAAAAATAAAATAAAATTCTGGATACAGTTTGTTTTGGTTAGGCATTCATTTGATTGCTCTAGCTTCTTACATTTTTTCTAGAGTTCTCACAAAGTTGCTTTGGTCCATCTATTTTATTTTTATTTACTTATTGTTTCCATGGGAGAACTAGGACCTGGAGCTTCCAAATTTGTCATCTTACTCATATCATTCTCTATTAACTATTAAAACCGCATGTGAATCTATATTTTTTCAAAATAAAAAGTTTCACTTGCCCTGGCTGGTGTGGCTCAGTGGCTTGAGCGCCTGCCTGCAAACCAAAGGGTCACCAGTTCTATTTCCAGTCATGGCACATGCCTGGGTTTCGGGCCAGGTCCCCAGTAGGTGGTGTATGAGAGGCGACTGCACACTGATGTTTCTCTCCCTCTCTTTCTCCCTCCCTTCCCCTCTCTAAAAATAACATTAAGTAAAATGTTTTTTCAAAGTTCCACTTAATTTTTAAAAAGAAGCTCAAATTTGCTTACATCCAAAGTGTCTCTTTCAGCAGAGTTCTTTCTGCTTTGAACTTTACTTTTCAGTTATGAGCATGTCCAGTCTTTCTAATGTCATTAAAATTACCTTATTTTTGAGATCTGCCCACCTACCAGGGTAATATTTTCTTGACATAAGGAAAGAAATAGTAATCTATTCCTCCAGCTAAACTAATGCACCTTTTTTCTGTTTGCTTATTCAAGGTTCTGGTGTGGAATGTATAATCGCTTTGACAAAGGGCTACATCCCCAGCAAAGTATGATAGAGAGCCTCCTGGAAATTGAGAAGCAGAAAATGCTGCAGGTAGGTGTCCACAAACTAGAAATGGTTCTGGAAAAAGTCTCAAAATGAGCCCCTCTTTCCCATTCTGTGTAGGCCTAGCCCACTTGGAGTTGAATTGGTACTTGTGAGAAGGTGCCTGGCTGGCTTGTTATACTTTCTGGCTTCCAGATGTCCTGGGTATACAGTCTGAGGCACAACTCTTTTTCTTCTTCCCATAGAATGTGGTAGATATCACATGTAGCTAGTTAAACAAGTGGATTGGTTCCCTTTTTGATTTGGATGTAATTACTAGGAGAAACAAGACAGAACAACAGGGAAGTCATACTGGTGTTTGTTATCTGTCAAGAGAATAAGTATAACATCTTGGGTATACTGGTAAGAACAATGGAATTGTTATATTTTAAATTAGGAAAACCTTATAAAAATTCTTATTTTCTCCCCACGTAGATTTCAAATTGTTCATTGAGTGCTCATGCTATGTGTGTTGATTTTGCTCTATAATACCAGCAAAACCAAAATCAGGCACTTGTTTTTAATTACAGATTAGACTAGTTAAGATTTTCTTTGAAAATATTAAAAATGGTGAGCTGCTTCTAGAATCTAGTGGTCCTTAACAGTGTGTTTGAAGGAGAGGGAGGGATACTTCTTAGAAAAGAATTCTTAGAAAGGGTGTGCTATTTAGGAATTGGGTGTGAACCCACTTTAGGCCAAATTAAGGCATAGCTTTTCTTCTCCCATAAGTAAACAAATACCTTTTATTGGAAAATAAATGTATTGTGATAACATCAGATCTCAAACTTTTGAATGTCCTCTTGGGAAGCAGTAGTCAGTTACTTTGTTCCATTTTTTTAAAAAATAGAGATGCCCTGGCTTGATGGCTCAGTTGGTTGGAGCATCGTCCTATATACCAAACGGTTGCAGGTTCGATCCCTGGTCGGGGCTCATACATAGGTTGCAGGTTCAGTCCCCAGTTGAGGCATGTATAGGAGGCAACTGATCAATGTTTCTCTTTTTGTCTCTCTCTCTCTCCCCATCTCTCCCTCTTCCTTTCTCACTAAAATCAATACATATATCCTTGGGTGAGGATTTTTAAAACAAGAAGAGGAGGCCCTGGCCAGGTAGCTCAGTTCATTAGAGCATTGTCCTGATATGCCAAGGTTGCAGGTTCAGTCTCCAGTTCAGGGCACATATAAGAGTCAACCAATGAATGCATAACTAAGTGGAACAACAGATATCTATCTATCTCTGTCTCTGTCTCTCTCCCCTCTCTTTGTCTAAAATCACTAAATAAACAATAAAAATTAAAAAAAGATAAAGAAAGAAAACTGGCCCTGGCTGGTGTAGCTCAGTGGACTGAGCACAGGCCTGTGAACCAAAGGGTCAGTGGTTTGATTCCCAGTCAGGGCACATGCCTGGGTTTCAGTCCAGGTCCCCAGTTGGGAGCGCACGAGAGGCAACCACACGTTGCTGTTTCTCTCCCTCTCTTTCCCTTCTCTCTCTCTAAAAATAAATAAATAAAATCTTTTAAAAAAAAGAAAGAAAGAAAACTGAAACATGCCTTAAAATTATAGGAAACAAGGAAAGCAAGCAGTCCTGGGAAGACCAAGTCCTAGGCAGAACTGAGAAGTAGGAAAACTTTCCTAGGGTCTCCTGCCTTCTCTTTTAGCTATTAGCAACAAGACCTCCAGAGCAAGTAGGTCACTTCTTCTAGACTCAGCCATCTAACTTATTGCTACCTGATTCCTGAGAGAGAATCAGATTCATTCTAGATAGAATCAGCTCATTCTCTGATTATAAAGTAAAAAATTAAGTAAGGTTTTATAAAATATATACATAATTGTTAACATCCTGTTGTAATTTACAGAAGAAAAAAGTGGCCCCTAATATTATTACCCAAATAAACCTGTCAAAATTTTATTTTATTTTTTTAAAGATTTTATTTATTTATTTTCAGAGAGAGGAGAAGGAAGGGAGAAAGAGCAATGTATGGTTGCCTCTCACATGGCCCTCACTGGGGACCTGGCCCGCAACCCAGGCATGTGCCCCGACTGGGAATCGAACCAGGACCCTCTGGTTCCCAGCCCGCACTCAATCCACTGAGCTACACCAGCCAGGCAAAATTTTATTTTTTTTGAAAGATTTTATTTACTCATTTTTAGAGAGAGGGAGGGAGAAACAGAGGGAGAGAAACATCAGTGTAAGAGAGAGACATCAGTTGGTTGCCTTTTGAAGGCACCTTGACCCTACAACCCAGGCATGTGCCCTGACTGGGAATCAAACCACTGACCTTTTGCTTTGTAGGATGACACCCAGCCAAGTGAGCCACACTGGTCAGGGCAACCCTGTGGAAATTTTTTAAAGGTAATTAATGTGTAAAGTTAGAATATGCAGAATATAAAAGCACACAAGATGAAGAAACGTTTAAAAAACTTCCCCGGCTATCTACCCATTTAGTTTTTCCCTCCAGGGGTTATTATCACTGTGTATGCATATGCACATTAGAGATAGAGACAGAGACAGATTGATTGATTGATTTCATGGTATCTGGAAAAAAATGAATATGCCTGTTCTCTAAGGCAGGAGCTCTTAACTGGAGTCCATGAACCCATAGGTGCCCACAGACAACTTTGGGGCATCTGTGATGCCCCTGAAATGATATGTAAAATCTGTGTATATTGCTGTCATCATCACATATGTGCATGCATGTAGTTTTCTTAGAAGAAGGTAGGTCCATCATTTTCTTCAGATTTTCTAAAGGGTCTGTGACCACCAGAAAGTTAAGTATCATTGTATCATTGAATCATTTTTTTGTTCCTGAAAGTGAAAATATCCATTGGAGGTAGCATGAAGTAGTTGACAGGTTATAGACAGATTATAGAATTTGGCATTAAAAAAGAAATAAGAGTCAGATTCCAGTTCTACCACTTCCTAAATGTGTGAATTTGGGTGACTAACTTATATTTTCTGAGCCACAGTTTCCTCAACTGTAAAATACAGCTAATACTTAATTAGTAGGATTCTCACAAATATAAAAGGAAACACTTTATGTAAAGTTTCCGGCATGTAGAGGCATTCAAAAATGTTAGTGAGCGTCCCCCTTGCCCTCTTGATCCCAGTAATAAAATTGCATTTATTAGAAAGAAAGACTTTTATAGACATAAGACCCTTGAGGATCTTTTAATGGTTGGGCTTTTAAAGCACTATGCCAAATGATGAAGAAAAATGATTGAGGGTAAAGTGCGGGGGACAGAAGGTCATTTGATACCATATAAGTAACAGTAGGCAGGATCCCTACAGGTCTATGTGATATTTTCCTAGTTTCTCTCCTGTTTATAATTCTTTTCAACCATTCTTGCTCCCATAACAGAAATTGAAAGCTCTCGATGAGCCACCAGAAGAACTCTTTACCAGCTGTCACTTTGGGGATTTATTATCTCAGCATCCGGAGAGTCCTTTGACCAATCCTCTTGATTTTATGGGAGACCTGCATGCTTTGTCCAGGGAAGGAGGCCTCCAAGCTCAGAAGGATCAAGCAAAATGCCAGTGTGGCGACTGCCAGTATGAGCAATTTGAGATTATAGGCAGCTTTAGGTCCATAAGCATTTCTGAGAATGTGGGCTTCTCTGGAGACCCAGGCATCTCTGAGGCCATGGGTGCCTCTGAGGCCATAGGCATGTCCAAGGCTAGCAGCGAGGAGGCAGGCTGCTCCCAGCAACAGTAAGCTACTTATCTGCTTCCATGCTGGGTGCCCCTGCAGCACCCACAGTGATCCTTGTGCCAAAGAAGGTTATGCTGCTTTTCTAATTGGTTTACATGGGCAGGGCCTGTGCACCCCTCGTCCCACTTAAGAATCTGGAAGGGAATTTAGGGCATATACTAATTGAGCAACCAGTATATGCATGTCAGGTGGCCTGGAATGTAGGCAAGAGAGAATATGTTACTGTTCTAGAATGGGATTTAACTTTGGAGATGTTGCGTTTGAGCTGAGATGTTAGACTGGTTCCATTATTCCATTTTCCTTCCCTACTTTTCCCCCTTCACTGCTGTAGCATGAGAATGAAGTGGAAATACTGTCATAGTGGTGAATTAAGATCCTGCTGAGGGAGGGGCCGGAGAGACAGTGTGTTACAGATAACTGAATTACAGAGTGGTTTCAAAGAAAATCTCACTCTCATGTATGTCTACTCATAGGATGTAAGCTATTGTTATTGCCAATAAAGACCCTGACATTTGTCTGAGAAATAAATCAGAATGTTCCTTAACTGTTAACATGGGTGCATGAGTCCTTGATGGTGTAGAACATACAAGGGAACAATTTTCTTAAGTTACACTTGCTTTGTCCAACCCACACCCCAGCTGGGTTTGATAATCCTCACTTAGCCAGCTCCTCTTTTCATATGGTCCATAGGGAAACTTGAATCCGCTCCATTCTAAAATGATCGATTCCAAATTTGTGGGGTCTGAATGAATAACACAGATTATTAGCATTCTCGGCATCAGTTCAGGAGACAATTGAAAATGTCAGTGCTTTAGACCCTAGCTTCCACGTGGCCTGTAGTACCCATCTGAGTTTCCCTGAAGCAGGCCTGCTCTCAGGTTTTTCGTGAAAGCCAGTGGTTTCTCTTCTCCAGACATCACATCAAGTTTGTGGATTTTTAGATACAGTTGGCACAACTTTTATAATTGGGCCAGTATCTCACTTTGTGCTAATGTACACTTTTCAAAGAAGTCCATTCTTCTAGCAAGCCTAAGTACTCCTTGGGTATGGGATGAGTTTCTTTTTGTTTAAACTCCAGATTGTCCTCCTTGGGATTGATGACACTCGCTGTACATTTTCCTGGTGGATATTCAGTCATGGTTTATCCACTGTCACATGCTGGTGGAGGGTAGGCCTCCGGCAGCTTGGGTCATGCAGTGTATATCGTCAGCTTGTTCAGAATCCCATTGCCAACAGAATCCAGGTTCTCACCCAAGATGTCTATTCAAATGCTCTGTGTCTGGTTTACACTAAAAAATGAGATCTCTTAGTGAAAGAGCCATCTCTGTACTACGACATCCAGTTGTAAACACCTTTCTGAAGGCTTGCCTCATTAGTTACTTTTCTCTGTGCGAAAGAGGTGCCTTGTAATTTAACAGTCAGAAGTAGGACAGAAGAGCCATTATAGCTCCTTGATTTCTTTCCCATACATAGCTAAACTATGGACACAAAACAGTCCTCCTCTTTAGAGGAGAAACAGTAAATCATTTTGGCTGTCCTTTTTTTATATGTAAATATGTCTTTTTTACTTACCTCCTCTTAGTAACTTGTTAAATTCTGTATTTTTTTAGCTTATTTTGAGTTTTTTTCCATTTATAAATAGAAACTATTTCTTTATTTTTTTTAAGATTTTATTTATTTTCAGAGAGAGGAGAAGGGAGGGAGAAAGAGAAATGTATGGTTGCCTCTCACATGGCCCTCACTGGGGACCTGGCCCGCAACCCAGGCATGTACCCCGACTGGGAATCGAACCAGGACCCTCCGGTTCCCAGCCCATGCTCAATCCACTGAGCTACACCAGCCGGGCTAGAAACTATTTCTTAATGTACCTTTTTTTGATAGTTGCCTTGTTCCTTTTATTTTAAAGCAGTAAGGTGATTTTCCGTTGCATCTTCTCTGATCCTTCTGTTTCCACGATTTGGTCCTTGACTTATATAACTGAAATTGTCAGATGCTTTCGGTTATAATTTGACTTCTTACTTCTGGAAAAAAGTGTCATTTGTACAAATCATTTTGATCTGGTTTGATGCCTTCTGTGTGAGAAGAGTGGGGAGGCTATGGGCATTTTCTTCAGGCTGAGCCTGGCGGGTGAGTGGACTGAGGAGGCCTTTATACATCATCAGGACCTTATTAAACTTCAGAAAACCTTGCTGGTACACATTCCAGTATGGAGGTCTCTATACTTCCCACTGCCCTCCGCAGTCTTGGGAGTGGAGGAGGGGAGAGGAGGGGAAAAGAGGGGGCAATGTCTTGATGGACCTTCAAGAAAGGAAAAGGAAGGCTATGTTAGGGAGAAAAAAAGGCCCCTGTCCAGAGGAAGGTATGGCCCAGAGGAAGGAAGCTCAGGGGTCTAGCTGTGTAGCCCATTTGAATGGTGGGGAGCAGTCCACAGGGACACATTGGGAGCATGAGCCCTGACTTCACCAGGCACCTGTCTATCTGTCAGTCAGTCCTTCCAGGACTTCCCCACGATGTCCCCCCTCCTATGGCTGAGATCACTCCCAGAATGGCACTAGTAAGATAACACGGCCCTGGGAGGGGGGTGGAGGGCAACCTAAAATTAGCCCTATGGACCTAGTCAGCCCAGGGGCTGACGCCTAGCCTTCAGGCAGTGCTAACAGTGGGAACTGAGAGTCTCTCCTGCTCCAACCTTGAGGCAGCAGGGGCTCCCCAAGGACGAACCACCAGAGCCCAGTGCTTCGCAGAGAGGTAGGAACAGTGGCAACCCTGGGCAGTGAAGCCTTAGGCAGAAGCCTGGTGAGTACCTGCAGCCTAGGACCCCACGGCACCGCCATGGAGTAGTGAGCCTGCAGGCCCATGGGTTGTTCCCACTGCGTCTGGTTTCTGGGGGCACTTGGGAGGTAACCCTGTCCACAGAGGGAAAGAGGGATACAATGACAGCTTCCTGCTGTGTCTGCCTAGGCTTTGGGGTCCAAATGGACCTACTTCTTGAGATAAACGAACCTTATACAATTCAGAGAGTGTTGAGATTTGTCTTTATGTCCTTGTGTGGTATTTGTGAGCGTGTGCGTGCGGAGGTGCAGCAGGTGGTCTCAGGGCAGAAGGGCAGACACAGCTCCTCAGGATGTGGGAAAGGTGAGTCTAAGAAATGGCATACTAATGCCTGGGGGCTCTTCTGGGGCCACAGAAACTAGCCACTCTCCACTAGGAGCTCTTAACCGAGATTCATAGGCCCTCAAGAGGGCCTTAAACAGACTTCAAAGGGTGCAAAAATATAGATGGACCTTTTGTCCCCCTAATCCATAACTAGAAATTTACCGTTTCTTGCAAGGATGAATGCAGGCAGCAAATGACGACAGTATTACTAGTTTATGTAACTTGGTCACCAGAAGAAACAACAGACATTTCATATCATATTACAGTCATGGCAGATTTCTGGAATTGTCATTTATGCTCATCATCAATTTAGAAATTACTAGATCTTGTTATGTAATGTAAATAAGGAACATTTATTACTATATCATATAATCTTTTAAGTGTTTAATAGCTGTCTCTCAATATAATTTATTTGCTTTAAACCTATGTATTTTACCTTATTTAACTTTGGTTTATGTATTAAAAACCATTCTGAAATGGGACCAAAAATTGCCACAGGGGCCAATGTCTCTTTTACACACACACACACACACACACACACACACACACACACACACTTAAAACCCCAACATTTTGAGAATCAGGAAGGGGATCCTTGTACACAATGGTCACATAATAACTATTGATTAGTAAACCACAACAAGGTGAATTAGACAAGTAGATTTTCTTATCCTATCTAATAAGGCACAATCAACTAAAGTGCCCAAGCCAACTGGGCACCATGGCTTGATTTCCCTCTGGAGGCTCATTAGATGGACCCTGCTGTGGGTTCCTGGTACAATCTTGGTGAGACCTCTGGCATTTTCCTGCACACCCCCTGCCTTCATCTCCCTGGACACAACTCCTCCCTGACAAAAAGTATTAAGAAGGGAGTCCTTGCTTTCTGTCTGAAGAAATGATTTGTAAAGAAACCTTCCATGACCCTGGCTGCTGTAGCTCAGTGGGCTGAGCGAGGTCTGCAAACCAAAGGGTTGCCGGTTCGATTCCCAGTCAGAGCACATGCCTGAGTTGTGGGCCAGGTCCCCAGTGACGGCCATGTGAGAGGCAACTATACATTGCTGTTTCTCTCCCTCTCTTTCTCCCTCCCTTCCCTTCTGTCTAAAAATAAATAAATAAAATCTTTAAAGTAGAATTGGAATTCTGCATAAAAAAAAAAACCTTCCATGAATGAAGCCCATGGAATTCAGCATGGCCCTCACAGCTGAGGATTCTGGGAGCTGCAATGTAAATCTGCTAGAGACAAGGGGCAGGAGGGTTGTGTTTTCATTTGTTCAGGTTGCAATAGAAAAACAGATGGGGAGTAGGGAAACGTGGATAACATCATCACATTAAAAACAGTTACTGAGTAATACATTCAGGTGCCATTCTAAACACTGAATGTGTACTAACTAATTTAAGCCTAACAATAACCCTCTGAGGCAGGTATTACTATCATCCTTTCTGTACAGATGAAAAAATGGGCTGAGAGAGATTAAGCGATCCACCCTTGGTCACACAGGTACTAAGTGGTGGATCTGGGATTGAAGCAGAACGCCAGAGCATGTTTTACCACTACCTCATCTGGCCTTTCATCATCACTGGAGCAAAACAGACCCATGTAGAAGCACTTAATACAGTGTGATGACTCCTTAGTGCTATAAAAGCAAAGGCCCTGAAGGAACTAACCCGTCCGAAGAAAATGCATGTGACGGAAGAAGGTATATCCATGGAGGGTCATCATTTCTCTTCTCTTATCCCTGAATCTTGAGGTATAAGTACAGGAGTAGTAGAAAGTAAGGTTGGAGATGTTGGCCAACGTTTGCTCATGAAAGACCTCTGAGCTAGGCTAAGGCGTCGGGGCTATACTCTGGAAAAGAGAGAAGCTGTTAGGGATTTAAAATGGGATTGGCATGGGTAAGATTTGTATTTTTAAATAATCATTTCAACCACAACGTGGAGAAAATATTGAAATGAGAAACTAGCTAGGAGATTGCTACAGCAATTGAGGCAGAAGATGATGGGGGCCTAGATAAAGCACTGCCAATGGGATGGGCCTGAGGGCAGCAGCCTATTATGGAGATCTCTGGGAAGTAAAATCCACAGGACTTGACCAATTGGATGGGAGTGGGGCGAAGAGATAAAAGGACTGAGAGATGAGTCTTGAGTTTTTGGTTTGGTTGACCAGGTGGATGGTAAGAAACTGAGTTACGGATCAAGTTTTGTGATACTGGTGGTGGTGGGGGTGTGATCTGACTTTGAAGTGCCTGAAGAAACTCAGTGAATATATACTTTTTTGCTAAAGAGAGCGCTGATAAATATGAGGTCTACAGCTATGGGACTGGAAAGAAAAGGATCAAGGAGAAAACCTGGGAAATAACTTTAAAGAGAGAAGAGGGGAGAAAAATCAGGAAAGCGTGCTGACCAGGAAGCCAAGAGAGGACTATGCTGGAGGAAGTGGTCAGTGGGGACAGATGTCCCAGGAAAGTCTGAGAAGGAAAGATCTGAGAAGCAGCCACTAGACTTAACCACAGAGATGACAGAGTGTGTGACTGAGGGTAAGTAGCATCAGACTTAAGAGCGGGGAGGAAGGAATGAGAGGTGGGAAAGCAGGCAGTAGACAACTCTTTGGCTATGTTTTATAAAGAAGAAAGAGAGGAAGGGAAAATATCTAGAGTTAGGGACAAAGGACCGTAGCAGTGTTTTGTTTTGTTTCCTAAGATGATTGAGGGGGGAGGAGCCAGTGAGGAGATTGAAGGTGCAAAGAGAGGAAGCTCAGCTTCAGGCAACATATCTAATATATATGGTAGCTCTCTTCCCCTTAAGAGACTCGCAAGGCAAGGGGCTGTTATTTCTGTCTTGTAGAAAACAAAGCTGAGTCCAAAGAAGGAAAGAGTCTCGCCCAAGGTTACTCAGCTAGGCTCTGGGGTTGCTAAGTTGCCACCTTAAGTCTGCCTTATTTCTAAAATCCTCTTTGTATAATTGCATCCCAAAATAAGTAAATAATAAGACCATATATGAAGTTGATGCTTGTGGGTGGGGAGGGGTCTAAAGTTGGGGGAGACCCCACCCACCCACCTCAGAAATATTTTGAGGTGTGTGCTTGAGGTCCCAGGCTAACAAAGGTAGAGGGGGGACGGTAAATAAAAGGCGGTGTGTGGCCCTGAGGCCACAGCTGCAGGTAATGGGAGAGCGGGGAGACTTGGGTTCTGGAAAACCTACTAGTTTACCCTGCCGACACTGCAAACTGAGGTGGGCGACTGACCTTGAACACTAGAAACAGCACTGTGAAGGTCAGAGTTAGCTTGAGTCCGTCATTGTGCCATGGGTGATTTCACAGGGTCTGGGGATAACAGAGAGAGGTGAGGTGAGGGTTCAGGCAAGGTTATAGGCCGGGTGGGGCAGAGAAGATGGGAAAAGGCTTGACCCAGAGGGATGGGGAAGCCATGGGTTTCAAAGAGGTGCCGCTAATCAAACGGAGTCCTGGATTGAAACAGTCTTGGGGCAGGATGCAGTTGTCACCGGAGAAGAGGACTTGCCCTGGGCACCTCCACTATTTCCTGCCATCTCTTCGACTCCATTTTACTTGAAGTGGGTTTTCTGTAATGCCATCTCTTTACTTAATCAGTAAATGTTACTCCCATCCATTCCGTTGCCTGAAGCATAAGGCCTGAGTCTGAGGGGAGGTCACGTATGAGGGGCTGTGAAGAGGTTGCACTTCATCTCAAAGGCTAAGAGGTGGGGTCAGAATGCTCAGGGATGGGAGCTCAACATCACAAAGCACCATTCTGTTGGCCTAGAAACTGCCAGGCCAGGACCCTCTCATTAGCCTACACATTCTGAACTAAGGAAGATGCATCCACAAAATCCTGAGCCATGATATACGTCCTGCGGGGAGTGGAGGAATACAAGATGAACACGGGGGTCCTCATTATGGCTGTTACACAGTAACGGAGCACAGACAAGTGGAAATATGGTGTGAAAGTTCATAGCTAAAGTCAACTTGTGATCTTTGGGAATCCCTGAGCAGGGGGAGGAGGAGATCAGACAGGGCTTCCCAGATGTAGCAGTTTGAAGGGCAGACAGAACAGCATAGTCAGAGGCACCAAGCTGTGAAAAGGCCTGATCTGTTTTGGCAGCGGTCTCTGGGGCTTAAAATAACAGGGAGTAGGAGTTATAAGCAGGGGACCCATGAATGAAGAACCTGATGGGGAAGGGCAAGGGCTGGTATCCAGGCTTCTGATGGGGACCCTCAGTCTCTCTCCCTTTTTTTTTTGTCATCCCCAGACCTGGCATCTTCTCCTCCTCATGATGAGGATAGTTCTGCTCCCATAAGGCAACATGAACTTCATGGACATCAGCAAAATGTTCTCCCTCCTGCAGCCCGACGAAGAGGAGGAGGACACGGACACGGAGGAGAAGCAGGCTCTCAGTGAAGCCGTGCACAGAAACGACTCCCACACCTTGGACCGGCTCTTGTGCCAGGGGGATTATAAACGCTTCATCAACAGGAAGAGTGGCTGGGGTGTTCCTGGGACGCCCTTGCACTTGGCTGCTTCTTCCGGCCACCTGAGCTGTGTGCAGGTCCTCCTGGCACACGGCGCTGATGTAGACAGCTTGGATATCAAGGCACAGACACCACTTTTTACCGCCGTCAGCCATGGCCATCTGGACTGCGTGGGCACGCTTTTGGCAGCAGGCGCCTGTCCCAGCGGAAGCATCTACAACAACTGCTCTCCCGTGCTCACAGCCGCACGTGATGGTGCTGTTGCCATCCTGCAGGAGCTCCTAGGTTATGGTGCAGATCCCAACGTCAAGGTTAAACTACCAGTCTGGGTGTTGAACATGAGTTCATTTTCTGGCCCCCTGTTTTTGGCTGCAGTCTATGGGCACCTTGACTGTTTCCGCCTGCTTTTGCTCTACGGGGCCGACCCCAACTACAACTGCACTGACCAGTACCTATTAGCTCGTGTTGCACAGCCCCGCACTGTTCTCGAAACCTGCCTCCGCCACCATTGCGATCCTGAGTACATCCAGCTCTTGATTGATTTTGGTGCTAACATCTACCTTCCATCTGTTCTCCTGGACCTGAACTCGAAAAATAATAAAAGCACCCTACTATTGGTTCGAGCCCGAGGTGAGTGTCAAGTGGGTCGGTCCTATAAGCTGCCTGGCGTGAAGGTCTCAGGTCCCCAGTCCCCAAATCATCCCCCAAGCCAATCCTTCTGGGATGAATTTCAGAAAACACCATCATCCTCCCACTACTGGAGGCCCCGTGGAGAAGAGGTTACACATTCCTTATTAGGGACAAGATCACTAACCCGAGGTAGGAGAGTAGCAGTAGCCCGATATCTTGTTCTGGCTCTGCCAGTGACTGCCTTGTGGCCTTGAGCATGCGCTCTCTAGGCCCCAGTGTGTCCCTATTGGTACCACACTTTGAAATGAAGGTGGGGGGCATTTCTTAGAAGGAAGAGGACATTTAGGACTGCAGTCGCAAGGGCAGGGTGAATGTGGCCTTGGGTGGGAGACTTTGCCCTGAGGATCGCTTCTCATGACCTGTTTCTCCTTGCCATAGCCACTCCACGAACACTACTGTCACAGGCCCGTTTAGTTATCCGCAGAGCTCTGCACCAGGCCAGCAAGCTACAAGCCATTGACCACCTGGATATCCCCCCTGCTTTGATTAGCTACCTCCAACACAAATTGTAATCTTGCAGTCTACTCAGACATCCACGACACCCCCAAAAACCTCTTGGGGACCCAGGTAGGTAGAGGGCACTAGAGCTCCTCCCACTCACTCAGAGCTGCTCTCTTGTATTATCCTCCACAATAAAATCATCAACAAAATAAACCCTGGTGGCTGCTGTGTCTGGTGTGTGTGGGGGGGGAGGGGGTAGTGGTGTGGTTGGCCACGAGGAAGGATGGTGATTGTCTGACATTGGACAGGTGTGGAAGTTCTGACCATTGAAAGAGAAAATGTGAAAACTAACCCAATGGTCCCCACCTGCTTACCCAAATCCTCAAGAGGATTTGGAGCTGGGTTGTTCTAGAAGCAAGGTCTTCAAGAATTCAAGTGCGTGGAAGGGTAGCAGCAGCTGGCTCAGCCCTGTACCTCCCTCCATTTCTCTGGCTGCTGCAGTGCACCTTCTCAGGGGCTGTCACCCAGTCCCCTATTATTTTGAGTCAAGTGACCGGCGAGCCTCCCGTTCACTCACCTTCAGTCACAGGCTGCATTCCCTTCAGTCCAGTTTATAATCAAGACCATACTGGGAAAACAAACTACCAAATGTTTATGACCGAATTTAATGCAGAAAAGAAATTGGTTACATAGGTGATAGGCAGAGAATTAGAGCCAGACAGGAAGGTCACCAAGATATGAGTGGTACTGGAGGTCCCGGACTACTCCTGGCTAAAGCAGTAAGGGAGAAAGGATGTCTAGAGTCCAGGGACAGGGGTCACCTGATGGAAGGTGGGATCACAGGTCTGTCCATAGGAGCTAGAACCATAGAAGAGAAATGCTGCTCAAACCAGAGGAAATGAAAAAAAATACCCTTTCCTTTCCCTCATTCTTTTTTTTTTTTAAGATTTTTTAAAATTTATTTTCGGAGAGGGGGAAGGGAGGGAGGAAAAGATGGAGAGAAACATTGATGTGTGAGAGAAATATCAATTGACTGACTCTCACGCGCCCCCTACTGGGAACCTGGCCCACAACCCAGACATGTGCCCTGACTGGGAATCAAACCAGCGACCTTTTGGCTCACAGGTCGGCGCTCAGTCCATTGAGCCACACCAGCCGGGGCTCCTTTCCCTCATTCTTGCCTTTCAACCTGCCTCTAATGTCTCTCTCATTAGAGAAAACTGGAAGTGGACTAATTTGAGAACCTGGGACACACAGCCTAAGGGGGGGGTCAGCCCCCTTGAAATATAAGGCAGATCAAGGGGAGGTGAGCCATGGAGGAACCGTGGGAGGACGTGGTGTGAACTGGGTCAGAAACTGGGATCGCACGGCAGAATGGGAAGTGTAATAACAGTGGGAGCCAGGAATGCACACAGCAGACACTGCCAGAAGCACAAAAGGTGGAGGCGAAATACTCTGGCTTCTCCACTTTTCCTACTCTCCTACCAGAGAGCCTCTCCCTGGTGGAACCCAGCCAGAAGATGACTGAGGAGGGATCCTGGAAATCACGACCTGCAGTGATCAGTCAGTCCCTTCTGATGTGGAGAAAAGCGGGGGAAGGGAGAAAACAGGACCTGCAGAGATAACCACACCAATTCAGAGCCAAGCACTTTCATTTTGCTAACTCTTTAACTTTCCACAATATCTTCTCATATTTCTTCTGCAAGACATCTGTGTGGGGATGTGGAAGCGCAGTGAAAGAGGCACAACGTGAAGGAATGAGAGAGGAGGGCCCAGATAATCTGTACCTGGGAAGCACTGTATCTTTCTGGGAGCTGCCTTGACAGCCCCCCTGCATCATAATCTATCACGAGGGAAGGGAGGCGTGCAATGGCGTCATGAACTGACTTGCCTCTCCTACCTCTTCCCTCCTCCGCTCGCCCTAGCTCCTAAGTGGCTGAACTGGACATCTAGCTCCGTGGTCCTGCCCCACTCAGCTTCCAGACTTTCATTCTGATGCACTTTGGAGAGCAGTGCAACTGTTTATCTGCAGGGAGCAAAGAGAACTGAAGGACTGGGCTGGAAGCACAGACGGCTTCAGGGCAGGCAGCTCCACCTCCCTTCTTACAGGTGAGTTCTCCCAGCTCTTCCCCGCTCCCAGCCCCTTATTCAAGTCCCTCGGGGATTGGGACTCAACCCCATCTGCTACAGGCTCCCCAGGAAAGTGCACCCTTCGAATGGGGCCTGACTAGGGTGGCCTCCCCTGCAGCAGCATCTGGGACACAGATTCTCTGTGTTGACTCATGAAAGCATGTGGATACTCTAAGAATTTCAAAGGATGTGTGCTTGAGGAGGGTGTAGGAGCATACCAAATTCTAGACACAGAGGAAGGGCTGAAACTCTTAACTCCATTTCCCAGAAGAGCAGAATGAGGCCCTAAGTTACGCGCCCCTGTTATCGACTATTCTATTTTCCTGTGTTGCTGGTGGGCAGAGACAACTTCAAGGCCTGGTGCCTTAGTCCCTTCCATTCCCCGGGCCTAACCGTTCCCATCCAGACAACAGGCCGGGGGTTGGAAAGGATCCTCTCAAATTCTGACGAGGAATCTTCCGAGGCAACCTTCCCGAGGAGGCTTGAGGGTGAGGCAGAGGTGATATCCCCGTTCCTGGAGTGTAATCTCTCCCTTGGCCTTTACTCTCCCATTGGCACTAGTCCCAGATGATAACCTCATCTCCCCCCAACCCCCAATACAGCCACCAGCTTCCCAGAAAGCCAAATCTTAACCCTTGCAGGTAATCCAGGCCCCCCTTCTGTCCCTCCCTGTCTCCTCCTCATCTCCCTCTCCTCCTCCTGACTTCCCTCCCTCCCTCCCTTAATCCCTTCCTTCCTGTCCTAGCCCTGAGCCCCGGAGCTAGCTCTGCTCTTCACAGGCCACTGATCAGTCTGCATTCTTTCCTTTTAAGGAAAAATTATTTTCCTTTATTCAGAAAGGTGGCCCCCAAAGACCAAATTGAAAGTGCAAAATGGTCTGTCGCATTTCAGAAACCAGAGCACTCCCCTTCAGTGGCTATCTGGAGGGAAAGGATGATGGAAGGGGCGGTATGTGATCTGGCGTGGAATGATGGAAAGGATTTTAATTAGTACAAAGGAAAGAAAACATATTAGTGGAGGGAACTCAGAGAGCAAAGACATAGAAGTGGGGGAAAAGCAGGGCAGTTTGGATTACCAGTTACGTTTGGTTCGAGGTCAATGTATTTGAACAAGAACTAGGCCAGGGACTAGCCTGGGGAAGGCCCTAAATACTCTGGTCTTTTGGGCTTGAAGATTTCAGTTCTTGCAGTGGGGTGTGCAGTAATCAGAATGGCTTGCCGAATGTATGGAGAATGTGTTCTCTGATTTCCCAGGGCAAATCTGCCAGCATGACATTTTTTTTCTGATGATATATACTTGGCGTACAACATGAGATTAGGTTCAGGTGTACAACAGAACCATTTGACATTTGTGTATATTGTTAAGCGATCACAATAAGTCTGGTTAGCATCTGTCACCACACATAATTACGAACTTTTTTTGTGATGAGAACTTTTCAGATCTACACTCAGCAACTTTCAAATATGCAGTGCAATATTAATTACAGTCACTGCGCTGTAAATGACGTCCCGTGACTTATTTCTTTTATAAAAAGACGTTTGTCACTTTTGACCCTCTTCACCATTTCAACCCCCTCCCCCATGCCTCTGGCAACCACCGATCTGTTCTCTGTACCCATAAGGTCATGTGGTAAAATCTCAGATTCCACATGTGAGTGAGATTAGACACGATGTGTCTTTCTCGATGTGACTTATCTCACGCAGCACAAGGCCGTCACCGTCCATCCATGTAGTTGCGAATGGCAAGATCTCATTTGTTATGGCTGAATATACATCCAGTATTATCCAGCGCGTTTCCGTTATCCATCCATCCGTAGATGGACACTTAGGTTGCTTCCATGTCTTGGCTGTGATAAAGAATGCTTCACTGAAGGTGGGGATGTATGTATCTTTTCGAGTTAGTGTTTTCGTTTTCTTCAGGTGACTACCTGGAAGAGGAATTGCTGTATCATATGGCAATTCTATTTTTAATTTTTTTAAGGAAGCTCCATCCTATTTTCCCTACTGGCCATACCAGCGTACATTTCCCACCAGCAGTGACCAGGGTTTCCTTTTCTCCACATCCTCGCCAGCACAAGTTATTTCTTGTCTTTTTGATAATAGCCAAAATTCTAACAGGTGTGAGGGGATATTTCACTGTGCTTTCGACTTACGTTTCCCTGTTGATTAGCGACGTTGAGCACCTTTTCATATACCTGTTGGCCATCTGTGGGTTTTCTTTGAAAAAAATGTCTATTCAGATCCTCTGCCCGTTTTTTTAATCCTCACCTGAGGATATTTATTTATTGATATATATTTATTGAATTGAGAGAGGGGGGTGAATATCAACGCAAGAGACAAACTTCGATTGGTTGTCTCCCATACACACCCCAACAGGTGATCGAACCCGCAAACTTTCTTTTAAAGACTTTATTTATTTTAAGAGAGGGGAAAGGAAGGAAAAAGGGAGAGAAGAGTCTGTGTATGGTTGCCTCTCGCACGCCTTTCCTGACTGGAAATCGAACCCACAACCCTTTGGTTCACAGGCCGGCACTCAATCCACTGAGCCACACCAGCCAGGGCCAAACCCACAAGCTTTTGACGCACAGGACAATGCTCCAAGCAACTGAGCCACTTGGCCAGGGCCTCTGCTCATTTTTCAATCGGATTGGTTGTTTTGTTTTTGTCATTGAGTTGCATGAGTTCTTTATAGCTTTTGAATATTAACGCCTTTATCAGATATGTGGTTTGCAAATATTTTCTCCCATTTTATAGATTGCCTTTTAATTTTTTGGATGGTTTCCTTTGCTACAGCGTGATTTATAAATTGGTTATTGTAAATAATGCTTCAGTGTGTGCCCAGGCTTTTCAGTTTGATGTTGTTCCATGTGTTTATTTTTGCTTTGGTTGCCTTTGCTTTTGCTATGAAATACATAGACTACATCATCACCAAGACCAGCGTGAAGAAGCTTATTGCCTGTGTTTCCTTCTAGCAGTTTTACGGTTTCAGGTATCACAGTCAAGGCTTTAATCCATGTTGAGTTCATTTGTGTGAGCTAGTGGTCCAGTCTCCTTCTTTTGAATGTGGCTGTCCAGTTTGCCCAACACTATTCATTAAAGAGATTTTCCTTCTCCCATTGTGGATTGTAGCTCCTCTGTCACAAGTTAATAGGCCATATATGCACGGGTTTGTTCCGGCAGCATTAATCTAACAACTCTCTGGCAAGCAGAGAGCATTTGACTGTTTACGAATTATTTGTGCATCTGCCGTTTCCTTTACTTCTGGAATGACTTTATAAGGTAAATGGAACAGTTTTGGCACAGATGTGGAAACGAAGGTCCAGAGAAGGAAAGGAATTCATCCAAGATCACACAGTAAGGCGATGATAGAGGCAGGACTAGAACACACGGGGCTCCTTGTTGTTCAGACCTGGACTTCCCAGCATGCCATGTTCTGTGTCATGGATGAGTGGGAGCACTGGGGAAGGGGGAGAGGCAAGCCCTGACTTCTTTTCATATGCCCGTTAGTGCGTGGGCAGGGCTGTCTCTTACTGAGAGGGGTGGCATCCCATCAGCTGTTGGAGGCCGCAGCCCTGCCCCCCATGAGAGAGCTGACATGAATGAGTGATATGGCAAGTCAGGTAGAGGCGGCAGTCCCAGGCATGGGCTAAAGGGGCTGGGGCAAGTGCAGATGTGAGGTAGCTCTCCCTTTCCTTACCTTTTCTGTTATTTCCCAAATCTATGGGGGCTTCATTGTTTCTCTAGCCCCAGAGAACCTGTTCTTCCATCCGCTTGACCAAGATGCAAGATAAACAAGCATCTGCTTCATCCTGTTACCCTCTGACCTCTGTCCGCCCATGGCCACAGAAGACATTAGCTTCCAGACACTTGTCTACTTGCTAGCTCCTACCTTGCCCGTCTCTTCCCACCATAGCCTGCCTCTTCCTGGTAGAAAAGCAGAGGACAGGCCCCTCCAGTTCTTTCACCAGTAGTTCCTTCACCTCCCCGACTCTCACAATACCATCTCCCTTCCATCTGACCACCACTCCCTTGTCCCTGCCTAAAAATGCAGGTCCGTCCCCCTTCCCAGGCAGAATTGCCTACTTTTCCAGAAGTGCCATTCCTAGAACCCTGTAGTTTGACCCTGAAGGATCTTCCATTCTTTCAGTCCACAGGTATTTCTTGAGGCCTGCTCTGTGCCATGCTCTGTGTTTCACGCTGCACGTGATTCTCTGCTTTCTATCCATTTGCCCCGCTTCCCTGTCTTCACTTCCTTCCCTGTTCATTCAGTCACTTCTGTCTTTCACCTGGTAACATAGTACCTTTGCACCAAGCTATCCTCTTCTACCTAGACCTGGGCTGAATGAACACCATACAAGAAATTAAAACAACCGCCCTGGCTGGTGTGGCTGAGTCGATTGAGCGTCAGCTTGCGAACTGACAGGTCACTGGTTCGGTTCCCAGTCAGGGCACATGCCTGGGTTGTGGCCTGGGTCCTTGGTAGGGGGGATGTGTGAGAGGCAACCATTTGATGTTTCCCTCCCTCTCATTTTCCCTCCCTTCGCCTCTCTAAAAATAAAATAAATACAATCTTATTTTTAAAAAAGAAAGAAATTGAAACAACTAATTATGAGAGAAATCTAAAGAGTTAATGTGCATTGAACATTTACTATGGGTTAGGCATTGTGCTCAGTAATCACCAAGCAGGGACTAACTCATTTCATTCAATAGCCTTCTTTTACTCATGTGCGCTTTTCAGATGAAGAAAACGGAGGCACAGAGGTTACGTAACTTGTTCAAGGTCACATAGCTAGGAATTAGGATCTCATGTAACCGAATAGGAATGCTGTACATTCCTGGGGGGCACCCCTACTAGGCCTTTATCAGCTCGCCCATTCTGTGTAGTAACTTTTTCAAATCGTGTCCAATATAAGCAAGCTTCCTTGAAACTCCCCCACTACTGCTCTGCCTCTCCTTTGGGGACATTGCTGTCAACCTCCCAGAGCAGGCAGAGCTCTTCAGATAAAACATCTTTTAACTTCCCATAACCACAAACTCCAGTGCACTTCTCCATCCTTCCCTCTTGTCTCGGTCCCTCCTCCCAGCTGAGGCCAACTCACCTCCAGGGCCTCCCACCCGTCAGTGATCTCGCTTCCTGTACCTTCAAGTTGATTGATTTTTTCCCCCCTTGGCACATAAACAAGCTCACATCCTCCTTCCATCTTCTAAAAACAAACCCAGCCCTGGCTGTTGTGTCTCAGTGGTTGAGTTCCGGCTGCGAACCAAAGGGTCACCGGTTTGATTCCCCGTCAGGGCACATGCCTGGGTTGTGGGCTGGGTCCCCAGTTGGGGGCACACAAGAGGCAACCATACATGGATGTTTCTCTCCCTTTCTTTCTCCTTCCCTTCCCTTCTCTAAAAATAAATAAATAAAATCTTTTAATAAATAAATAAAAACAAACCCAAACCTCAGGGCCAGGGCCCTCTCGCTACCATCTCTTTGTAGTCAAATTTCTGAAACAAGGAGGCTACATATAGTCTCTCTTTCCTCACAGACCATTCTCTTGACCCCCTACTGCCATCTGATGGACACCCTCAGCCATCCTCCCACTATCCTTGGCCACATCCCCAGTGATTTCCCAGATCCATGTCCAGTGGAAGCTTTTCTAGCTTGTTGGACTTCTGGGCAACATCTTTCACATACACTCTTGGTAAAACCATCTTTCATAAAACCCCATGTCTCCCACGGCTTTTGGGAGGGCCAGCTCCCCAGGCTTTAGTCTCACTTTGCCAATCCCTCACTCTTACGCTTTTTTGGGCACCTGGTGTCATCACCAACGAATCAATTCTATCTGCCACATATATCCAGAATTCGACTGCTTATCACCACCTCCACTGCCTCCACTGTGGTCTGTGCTACCATCACCTGTAACCTGGATAACTATAGGAGCTTCCTTCCTGGTCTCCCTTCTTCCTCCCGCACTGCCACAGCCCCCTCCAGGCGTGTCCAGCCTGCAGCCCGCAAGCCACATGCGGCCCAGGATGGCTGTGAATGTGGCCCAGCACAAAATCGTGAATTTACTTAAAACCTTTCTGCTCCTCAGTGTTTGTTAGTGTTTATGTGTTTAATGTGTGGCCCAAGACAACTCTTCTTCCAGTGTGTCTCAGAGACACGGAAAGATTGGACACCCCTGCAACATTTCACTAAGAGCATGCCAGTTCTCAGCTCAAAATCCTGCAAAGTCTAAAGTCTTTAAAATTACTCACAAAGCCATATACCATCTGCCTCCCATGTCCTCTCTGACCTCCCTCTCCTACCACTTTCCCTCACACTCATCCTGCCCGCCCTCCCACATCCCATCGCACGTACACAGTCTTCTGCTGAGACTGAAAGCTATTGGGACCAAGAAGACAGGCATCCAGTTGGGAGACCCCTTTAGTATGTCCAAGACCACTTTCATTTCCCCGAAGCCCTTTTGCTTTTGGGTCCAACCCAATGTCCAGTATCTGTTAGTCCCAAAGCTGACTGGTGTGACCAAATATTTGGCAGCTGAGCTGAGAACACAGAGGACACAGAGGACTAGCTGCCAAGACAAGAGCGTGCAACAGCGCCCCCTCACCTCAGGGTTTTTTCAAGCCCACCACTTGACCACTTGCACACCTGCTCTCTTCCTGGCACTGTCCAGCACTGTGTTTCCCTGGGCTCCAGATTTGGAAACTGTCTTCCCCAAGTTGCAATGTTTGATCTACTTCAGTGAATCAAAGGTTCTGGGGGAAATGTGAATAGGTGGGAAGCAACCAGAGGCACGAGGCAGTGAAGAAGCCTACAAAGGAGCTCCTGGGAAAAAGACACCTCCAAATCAGGTGCAACAATTAAGAATCAGGACTTTGCAAAGCAAGAAACCACAGCTCCTGGGAAATAGTATAGCCCAACCAATCAAATGCGGGAAACTGAGGCAAGGAAGGAGAACGTACTTGCCCAACGAAGTCCTATAATGAGCCAGCCGGTGGCAGCTCCTTTCTCCCTGCCATTTACGCAGACTTGGGACTAGAATAGGTCTGCCATTCAAATTGCTGTTTTTTGTTGGAGATGTATAGAATGGCATGGAAGGTCGTAGAACATCATGCAATATTATGGGAAGAACTGAGTTGAACTGTCAGAGCTGGAAGAGATCAAGGAGCTTGACCAGTCTTACCCCCTCCTTGTGGAGATGGAGTGATGGACTGGCACAGAGAGGAAAATGGACTGGTCAAGATCATACTTCAAGTCCACGGCAGAACTGGGGCCAGATCCCAGCCCCAGCAGCCACGTCAGTCCCTGTGCTCCCTCCATGCAGAGACAGCAGTCTTCCTCTCACCAGTTTAGCAGCTGGATCTTTTCAAGGCAGAAAGGACCCAGCACAGCAGCAGAGAATACTCCTCCTGCAACGGAAAAATGGCAGGCACTGTGCTCTAATCTCCCCCGCACCTCCCCCCACCCCC